>JAUMHS010000014.1:1004619-1093808 GCA_030762985.1 Adelphocoris suturalis | reverse complement strand
ATCAAGAAGTAGCGTAAAATGTCATAATTGGTCAATTAAGAAACGAAGTTATTATATTATAATAATTTATATTATAATTATATTCAATGATAGGGGACCATCTACAACCTAAACCGCGCATTCTCTGACAATTTCATCGAAATCGGATGCAAACAGTGGAAAATAAGCTTGTTACAGGGTTTTGCGGTCACACGACAGACAGGACAAGGCACCAAAGTTGTTCAGAATGGTCTAAAACGTAAAGGAAACGAGAGGAAATTTTGACTTCGGATACCAAAAAAGTTTTCTTCCCGAAAGTGAAAGCAATGCTTCCGCTACCTTTATGGAGACTTGGAAGCAAAATACTTATGAATAAATATAACAACAATATATTTAACAAATTAAGGATTTGGCAACAGCAACAAATGGTCTTCTGGTTAACGGCGTTTTGTGTTTCATGGATAAAAAAAAGTTATGCTTCTGGAAAGACGATGATCCACTTTCTATTATGCCAAATGCAAGGCTGCCCCATCTCCAAACCCTAGCAAATCTTCAGCCACTCGCCATTTTTGCGTGTGCCTCTCAGGCACATACTAGAGGCTCGAATTACCGCAAAGGCAATGCGGACCATTAAATATCCTTTAATTGCATTCTGAGGACGCATCCAGACCTCTTGCAGCCGCTCAGCCAACACCCTCACAAATCCGGCCATCTGAGGGGCGAACATAGCATCCACAGAACATACCAAAGGCCTGAATGAAGCATGACGCGTTTCACATGCATCCAGGTATTTTCGCTTTTTTTCCTGTCCTGCTGCTGTCAGGACTGAGCGGGAAACATATGAGGGGGCGTCAGTGTCAACGACACGGACGTCAAATAACGCCATCCTCTGTGGTTCCCACACTCCTCTGCATGCCAAATCCCCTCGCAATCCTGGATTGGTCGCCGATTGTCTCTTCAATGATGGGCTCTCTAACACAATTCCCCCATGCTGTTTAACATCAGCACTCCTAAGGTGTCCCTCACTTCGTTGTGCCTCCTAGAAATCAGGCCTCCAGTCTTACAACTTAGCGCATGTTCTTGTGAAAAGTTGGTACACCCACAACCATCACATGAAGTTGGCATCTCAATTGGTGTCCTCTTGTACCTCATCGCCAGTGCATCATAGAACTCATATCTAGATAAATCGAAGTTGTGCTTCATAAGGGGCATTACCGAGAGCCATCCTGAGGGTTTGTATTTATCAGAAATAGAACGTTTTATCGCACTCTGCCGATCTGGGGGGAACTGATGTAATACTGCTGCTAACAAAGCATCATCTTGCTCACCTTTTCTTAGTTTTCCTTCTTTTTTTGCAATCTTTGTTTTGTCAAAATGAGTGGTAAGGTCCAGCTGGGTTCCATCCTGTATTGCTGTAGAAAGATTCTCCGTTCCATTTTTGGAGGTTTCATAGGACAAATCTGACGAACGAACGGATTCCTTATCGCCAAGCCACCTTTTGACACTGGCAACGAAAACAAGTCACATTCTTGTTCTGAAACGTCACCCCCTACAATCGCAGGAATAAACAATTTGCATACACACTCCCACAACTGTCTGCAATCTTCTTTTATGCCATTGGTGACCCTCTGAAAGAATTGCCATTGGAACTGCAATGATTTTATGAACGCTATGTAAGCAGATTGTCGCTGTACTTTACCAGCTTCTGACAACTTTAGAATAATTTCTTTCCATTTCGAGATCTTTTCTGATACATATGCCTGCTTTGTATAATACTTATGAATGCTTGCAGGTTTATTAGCCCTTCGGGGGGTTGAACTAATTTAAAAACTGATTTTTCAACGGATGAGGATCCTGATTCCATATGATATGTATTGTATGTGTGTGTATTATGTATTTCTCATAAATTAAAATATGATGTTTTGTTATTAGGCGAGGGGTCTTCCGTCCGTGATAGCTGAGTCTTCCGAGTTATTCATCTCAGTTGAAACACCTAAAACGCATTCAGGTTTTTTTGGGAACTCTTGTTGTACCTAATGACCCCAAAATTTCTTTTATAATTAGTTGATCATGATCAGGAATCATATTATGACATTTTAATATTGTACTTATGTATTGACATCTCATTTTTCAACCGAATCATATCATTTGTATCTTAGGTAAGAAGCCTTTTGACTACATTATGACGACCAAGCTGCGCTCTGATTCATAAAATCCCTAGTTAGGTACCAAGTTAAATTTTCAATACTATTATAAAAAGCTTTGGAAAAAGGCGTTTTATATTGCCTCAAGTATAGCCTGCTTTTAAGTGATAATAAAATCTTACAAACATACAGTTGCAGGTGTTTCTCTGTACTTGATTTTTATAAGTTCTCATTTTACAATTTGGTCGTTGGCCAATTAGTTATCCCGCCTCCATTTAAATTTTTACTTGTTGAGTTTAGTTAATAACTTGGTTGTTATTGGAATAGTTTAATTGTCTATTCAATTTCTTTAATTTATTGTCTATTCTTAATTTATTGTCTACTACATTTCTTGTCTATTCAATTTACGCTCAACATCGGTAGGTATTACCTATAAAAATGTAGAATACGTTCAATTTATCCGATATTTAAGGCGAAATAGGTCTTTCCGACCTCAGGACTGTGGACGGTTCATGTATTAGGCTCCTTATGTTCGAAATTTCATAATAAATCCATAAAAAAAATTAAAAAAACTGATTTCTCATTTTGTAATAATCTTCAAAACCTACGACTGTGCTTGTTTCTCATTTCAATTCTCGTGTTACCCATGGCGTAGTGAGTCAGTACCATGGCGGAAAAAAAAAAGTCCAGTCATGCAGCATGATTCCATGAGCGAATTTTTGAAGAAATCTTAGACATTTCAGTCGCTATTGATCGTGTAGAGAAATTTTAGTTTATGATCTTGATAGACAAACATGGAATCAAATTCTATCTACAGCATGGTTCTAGCCTTAAACAGAATGGTTCTAGGATTGGTTATACAGGGATACTTTCATAAGAGTAGTTTAATCTGAATTTGGACAATGTTTCATGCAAATATTACCGATTTTTACAACTAGCGAACGGCATTATTTCGATTTTTGACTGATTTTTCAACTTGAACTTGACTGAAATTGAAAACTTGATACATATTCTTATAGGAACTTTTACGCTGATTCCGAATATACCACATGTTAGTATGCTGAAAAAATTATTTCGCACAACAAATCGCAAAAAAAACAGGCTATTTTGAAATTTTGGACTACATTTTTGAAAATTTCAACCCGGAGATGTAATCCGATCATGCTGGCCAACGAATTTGAACTTTCGTTTTGTGTCCTTAACATTTTAAAATTTGTTTGAAGTTTCTAGCACAATTCTACGGACAGTTATCGTCTGGAATGACACATACATACATGAAAAAATGCGTTAAACTTCAGAATATGATTCAGAATAGCCTAAAACGGATTTCTGCATAACATTTTTTCAAAAATTCGCTAAAAGTCTCTCTTTCCTACTTAGGCCTTTGAAAATTTTACTAGGAGTTCCTAGGTGGAGATATCGACGATGTACGACGAGCAAAGAAAATCACAGATGTCACCTGGGCGAGAAGGGGGTTGTTCCTTCAATGGTATCAGAACGTCTCCCAGACGGGAGGTGAGTATTGGGAACTGCTGGATGAAGAATATCCACGTGCGGCGCAGGATAGAGTCTTAGATGAAAGAGATCAAGCGAGATCAGATGAATTCAAGGAAAAAAACTACCTCAGTTATCCGGAAGACGAGAAAATGTAGAGCTCGTATATAGATAGGTATATGTGACGATTCAAACAAAGTACTTGTAGGAAGTGTGAAAAGATGGTGTAGGCAATGTTCAAATCGTCGCATATTGTTGTAACTTGAATAAGCAATCACAGTTGAAACTTATTTGAAACTTGTGTATTTCATTATATGTATTTTGTAAACATAAAGTATTTTAAAAAACTCATATCTGGAATACAAACATATTTTGATCGACATGTGATAAATATCAGGTGATCATGGATGGAACTCATAAACGATAGGTACTATTCCTAATTTGAAGTCACCACAATCTTCCCCCCATAGTTTTCAGCTCACAGGTAATATTATTCACATTAAAACGTAATCCTGTAAGTGGTTTGGAATTCTGCGGAGTCTTCCTGAACGGCGAAGTAGGGGCTGAGGTTCTACTTGAGCTCTATCGTCTTGTGACAGATCTGGTCCTGGGTTTGGGGATGACGAGAACGGAGGTGAAGAGTTCCTTGACGGATGGTTTCTAGGAACACCCGCAATGTTGAACCTGATTGACGGGTTTGATGAAATATTCTTGGCTTGATCGGATTTCGGAGATTGCACTAAGGTTGAGACGAGCTGATCTATATGTCGTTTTATTTTTCGTCCTGAGTCTAGTTCAACAAGATAATGACGTGAACCCAGCCGTTCAATGACGTGTCCAAACTCCCATATTTCTGAGTTATTTCTGTACATTCTTATCTGTACTCTCTCCCCCACTTTTAGGAATCTCACGGAATCAGGTGCTTTGTGTTTGATCCGGGAAGAAAATAAATACACAAATTTACGGAATCCTGGTTCATTTTAATAACGGTAAGGCGGGATCACAGACACATAAACAGGGAGAGCCATTGGCTCGGACGGGAGACGGAATTAGACTGGCATACATTCACATTTGCCCTGATCGTCCGCAAGACAGGAGGGCGCCACTAATCAAATAATGCAGTGTTTACAAAATATAAGTTCTTGTACAATTTACATTAATACTTCACAATTTCACTGTACCTTCGGGAGCTCAAATCATATATTTATTATTACGGAATGATCGGGAAATACTACATATCGTACTACACTACAGTCGTAGTATAGTCTCTCACGATTTCCTACTCGACTTCTCGACCATGTGAGGCTGTCAACTCCTTTGACAGCTATTCATAACGGCAAATGGCGGCAATCTTGAGTTGGCGGGAACTCTTGTGACGTAGAACTGGTTACAGCGAGAGCGGGTAACGGGATTCCGGCGGTGCGTGATACTCGGTTGGCACCTCACGGTTGGGACCTCTATCTGTCGATACGTGTTACTTGGTTGGCACTCCACGGTTGGGACCGCTCGTAGCTCGGGATGAAATTCTCGTTCCTTGCTGAACTTCTGCTGCAAGGCGGGGTCCATTTTCGAGAATAATGATTTTCGAACTGTAGAAAGTAGAAATCCTGGGAAATCGGGAACCTCGATTGAGTGCACTAACTCGAACCACGTTCGGGCTGACTTGATAGTTCACATTAGCTGGTGTCCTATATAATTTCGGGATCATGGTCTTGCGTGCGAAGGTAGCTCTGGGAATTTGGTACTTACCACATTTTTCTGAGCATAGGTACGGATATTGCTCGTAGTCAGCGTGGTATGAAAGCAGTACCATTGAGCGGCGTATATATTTTCAGCGGCGTTGTTACTTCGAAAGAGGTGCTTGAAATTGGGTATCCTTCCATTATAGGACGGGACAGAGGATAGTAAGAGTTTTATTATCCTTACTTCCTCGTAACGGGATCTTACGTCATGTACTTAACGTAATTTCGCTTCTTGGTTGGAATGTGGATTCGGGTAACAGCTTCTCAGCTCGTTGACAATCCTTTATGACGCGCGTGGTACGGGTAAGCCTGAGCTTCTCGCCTTGTCGGGAAGGGTTAACAAGGCTGAATATCACTGAATTCGTGAATATCACTGAATATAGTTTCTAACATGATCATGAGTCATGATGAGATCCTTCTGTAATACTTTCATAATGTCTTCACTCCTTGAAGTAGGTTTTAAGCCTTGGCGGAAACCATGTGCAACGTGGTCGGCTTGGGGTTAGCTTGTTGCATCGATCTCAATACAGAAAGATGACGGAAGAATTTATGCTTAGCGGGATCCACGTCGTAATTTCTGCGTTCTGAATGTAATTCGTATTAACTGAAGTCACTACACGACGTAATTTCAATGCGGAATCCAACACAACGGGGAACGCGTTCTGTTTAATGGCGGCGTCCTTTTGGTAGGAAACAGGAATATCGCGTTCTGGAACTAAGCTCAGCAACGCGATCACTAATCCCGGGTTTCGGCACCATGATTGATCCGGGAAGAAAATAAATACACAAATTTACGGAATCCTGGTTCATTTTAATAACGGTAAGGTGGGATCACAGAACATAAACGGGAGAGCCATTGGCTCGGACGGGAGACGGAATTAGACTGGCATACATTCACATTTGCCCTGATCGTCCGCAAGACAGGAGGGCGCCACTAATCAAATAATGCAGTGTTTACAAAATATAAGTTCTTGTACAATTTACATTAATACTTCACAATTTCACTGTACCTTCGGGAGCTCAAATCATATATTTATTATTACGGAATGATCGGGAAATACTACATATTATCATTGTTCCATCAGATACAACCACACTAGCGCTCGACTCGGGAGTTCGGTGAACTCCGAGGCGGGAGATACGAATTGGTCAGAGGCGGGAATTATGAATTTTGGTCACGACCAAACACTTTGAATTGACTACTTTTCTCGGAAATAGGGAAGATCGCATCAAGCTGAATTCTTAGCCGTCTGTTCAAATAGAGCTCTGCTGGGCTCTTTCCACATGCGAGAGGAGTAGCTCTGTATAGGAAAAGCATTTTTCTAACCTTGTCGCTAATGGTTCCTGTTTCTTTTGCCATTGATTTCAACCTCCTCTTTACCGTTTGTACGTTTCTTTCTGCCAATCCATTCGTCGCAGGGTGTCCAGGGGCAATGAACTTGTGCGAGATGCCGCGGGTTGAGCAGAAAGTTTTAAACACGTCACTCGTGAAAATTGAAGCATTGTCCGATACGATAGACATTGGGTAGCCATGAGATGAAAATATCTCCTCCAACATGGAGATCGTGGTCTCAGTGGATGGGGCGCTCTTTTGGACACGAACTTCTGCCCATTTGGATCTTGCGTCTATAACCACAAGAAAGTTATGCCCTTCAAAAGGACCAGCGTAGTCAATGTGTAGCCGTTCCCAGTTCGATTTAGGTTCCTCCCAAGGGGTGAATTGTGGCCTTTGGCGGGGTGGCACGAAGTGTGGCGCATTCTCGACAGGATTTGACCAAGTTTTCTATGTCGGATTGATGCCTTCCCAGTAGACATAGCGTCTTGCGAGCTGCTTCATCTTGGTGATGCCAATATGAGTGACATGTAGCTCATCTAAGATGGAAGTTTTGAGTCTCTGAGGTATGACAATTCGATCTTGCCAAAACAATAGACCATCCAGTAACGTGTATGGGGAGTTTTCATGTGTGTTTTTCAGTTTTTCCACGAGTGATTTCAATGTGGAATCCCTTGCAGTTTCATCAGCAATCGCCTGAGCAGTGATAACTGTGCTTGATATCCGGAAGATCGACTCTGCATAAATTCGATTGACTTCATCATTGATTTTCATGTCGATTGATCTCGTGGTTTGAGTGAGAGGGGCTCGGGACTAGCAATCGGCGTTCTCATTATCCACTCCTTCTTTGGATTTGATTTTGTAGTCAAAACCAGATAAAAATGTAGCATACCTGAGTAAGCGTGCAGATGTCATTTTAGGTAAAGAGTGATCATGACCAAATATTCTGCTAAGAGGCTCATTGTCTGTAATTAGGGTAAAACGGCGGCCAAACAAGTAGTTGTAGAATTTTCCCACAGCAAATACAATGGCCAACGCCTCCCGATCTAATTGATTGTAATTTTTTTCTGCCTTGGTCAGTGACCGTGACGCGTATGCTATTGGACGCTCATATCCGTCCATGACATGGCTGAGTACGGCTGCGATTCCAACAGGACTGGCATCCGTCGCCAGAACTACTGGCATTGTTGGGTCAAATGGCATAACTACCCTTTCGCTACACATTTCCTGTTTCAGTTTTATGAATGCTGCTTCACATTTAGATGACCAATGAAAACGACGCTTTTTCTCCAGCAATTTTCGTAGAGAACTAGTTAGTGTAGATAAATCAGGTATAAATCGCGAATAGTATGTGATTAAGCCAAGGAATTTCCTCACTTCATCTGCGTCTTGAGGTCGAGGCATGTTTAGAACTGCTTTGATTTTTTCAGGGGATTTGCGAATTGTATTGTACTCAACTATGTGTCCTAAATATTCTATTTCAGTATCGAAAAATGAACACTTCCTTTTATTCAAGTGGAGGTCATTCTGAAGAAGTCTTCTTAGGCTTCCGGGAGATTCCGGGTGCATTCTTCCATAGTGGCACCATGCACGACGATATCGTCAAAATATGCTTCACATTTCGGGATTCCTTGAAGAATCTGTGACAAGATTCGATTAAACTCTGATGGTGCTGTCTTGATGCCGAAGCTGAGGCGCTTCATGCGATAGGTACCCCTATGTGTTATAAGGAATTTAGGTGCCCCCCCCAGAGGTGCAATGGGGGCCTAAATCCTCATAAAAAGGTAGAGGAGGTAACAGAGGCATCCCGTCAGAGAGATACCACCCCTACTAATGAGCTTTTAATAAGCCATGTTCGGGGAAGGTTGATATTCCTGTCACCAGAAAATCATCCGACGCCAAACCAGCTGTCTAGAATGAGCGAGAACAGCGCGTGGTTCCCATTGATTCCTCAACGGGGATGCCGACAACGCTATCTCTGGAGCTCTGACGGGAGCTTGATGGACCTCTCAGGAGGTAACTCTGTTACACTCCTCCCTTAAAGACATACTTGATTGAAGATCAAGTATGGTAGTTGGGTGGAATAGTGAATAGCTGAGAACTAATGCTCATTCAATCATAAATAGCTGCATTGGCGTTTTGGATGGGGGAATAGAAATTAAAACTGGATTGTCAATGAAGCTTCATAAGAAGTATCTTCATTGAACAATCGGGACAAAACGGATGCTCAACTATGGAGACTTATACCTTAGGAAATCAAAATATTTATAGAAATTAATTTGCCCAACATTGGGGACTTGAATGGCGCACTAACCTGGTAATTGACATTATAGCAATACTCAGGTGGCATAAAAATGAAAGAAAATATTATAAAATGAATTTGCCCAACTTAGGGGACTTAAATTGTGCACTCAGGTGGCATAAAATTGAAAGAAAATATGATTGAAAGAAAATATCATTGAAAGAAAATATCATTGAAAGAAAAATATCATTGAAAGAAAATATAAAATAGTTGAAAGAAAATATGAAATGGTATATCTTCTATATCTATAAAGAGGATGTATGTATGTATGTATGTTGCCTATAGACTCCGAAACCGCTCGACAGATTGTAATGAAACTTTCAGGTATTATTAGGCATGATTCAAGGATTGTTCCTGTAAAGTTTGGTGCAAATCCGTTCAAAGGGCTCTGACCCAGAGGGCATAAAAGGGTGCAGTGTCAGGTTTTAGAAATTTATTTAACTACCCAAGCCAAGACCGAAGGCAGAGTGAGGCCGAGGGTGAGGCCAAAGGATGAGGAGGAGGATGAGGGAGGATGATGAGGAGGAGGAGGAGGGAGGAGGAGGAGGAGGAGGGAGGAGGAGGAGGAGGAGAGGGAGGGGGGGGGGGAGGAGGAGGATGAGGGGGGGGAGGAGGAGGGAGGAGGAGGGAGGAGGATGAGGGGGAGGGAGGAGGATGAGGGAGGAGGAGGAGGGGAGGAGGAGGAGGAGGAGGAGGATACTATTGAACGTCTGCATAAAATGACAACGAATCCAGGGTCATTGTAGACACCAAGGCAGAAACCAAAGGCTAAACTTCCGTCCATCAAATCACCTCTTAATAACAGTTTAAAATTACGATCAATAAACAAATTTAATTTGGGCGCAGCAACGCTCGCGGGGGGGAACGCTAGTAAATTATAAAAAGGGAATAAGAGAGAAATTATAATTCAAAGACCAATGAAATTATTTATATACCAAAGGGTGATAATGGGAATTCCTTCTGGAACCCCGGGCCATGTTTCTTCTGAAACATTAACGCCCAAAAAAATAGTGTATTGGAACCACGCTCTGCTCTGCTACCATATAAGGAATTTAGGTGCCCCCCCCCCCCCCAGAGGTGCAATGGGGGCCTAAATCCTCATAAAACAGGTAGAGGAGGTAACAGAGGCATCCCGTCAGAGAGATACCACCCCTACTAATGAGCTTTTAATAAGCCATGTTCGGGGAAGGTTGATATTCCTGTCACCAGAAAATCATCCGACGCCAAACCAGCTGTCTAGAATGAGCGAGAACAGCGCGTCTTTCCCATTGATTCCTCAACGGGATGCCGACAACGCCATCTCTGGAGCTCTGACGGGAGCTTGATGGACCTCTCAGGAGGTAACTCTGTTACAGTGTAGACAAGGTTTGAATGTTGCTACTCTGTGTGTCGGCAGCCAAGTGTAAATATGCCTTAAAAAGATCTAACTTGCAAAAATATTTCGAGTTCCGCAGACTGTTGAGCACATCCTCAATCTTCCTAATGGGAAAATTGGCTGAAACTAATCGTTCATTTACACCACACTTATAATCCACACATAGGCGTAGTGACCCATCTGCCTTTGGAATAATTACCAGTGGAGAACCCCAGTCACTGGTTGGGATGGGAGTTATGATTCCTGCTTTCTCTAAAGCATCCAATTCTTGCTCAACACGTTCTCGTAGCGCATATGGAACATCCCGTTCTTTCATGAAAATTGGCTTGGCATTTTCTCTCAATGTTAGGCTGACCTGAATGTTCGGGACGCATCCAGTTACCCTCGACCCTGTGAACTCGTCCATTATGTTGCATGTCCATGTCTACTTGCTTTAGTTCGATCCCAAAAGCCCTTATCAAGTCTCGTCCAAGAATAGAGTCATGTCCTGCCGATACAACGTATATTTCTGATTTTACTGTTTTCTGTTTGTATTTTAGGGTAAGTTTAGCTTTCCCTTTGCAGAGAACAACGTCATTTGAATATGCACGAAAATTTATATCCGATGGAAGTAATTTGATTGCCAGATTTAAAGCCAAAAATATATCTTCTGGGAGGATCGTGAATTTCGCTCCTGAATCTACTTCCATTTTCACTTTTTTACCATTTATAGTTACATTAACCATGTATTTCCCCTTGGCCGGTTCAATTTCATAGAGATCAACAATTCCTTGTTCTTCTTTTGGCATGGTTTTGAGCACCTTGCAAGCTGCATAAGAGCAGTCTGAGTCTGAGCAAGATGAGCCTCTACTGTTTGATGTTCCCCGCAGTTGATTGTTACGAGCCAATTTCTTCGACAATGTAGTTATACAGACTTTTTTGACGTGGCCTGCTTTCTTACAAGACTCACAAAAGAGCTGATCCCACACCTGAAGCAAAGATTGTCGATTCCAAGGGCCTTATAGTCAGCTCTGGGTCTTGAATTCTGTCTTCTTGATTGAGACTTGTTCCTAGACGGTGATGGTGAGCTTGATGCCGATCTGCGTGAGGAATGTTGGTGGTGATCCCGGCTGGAACGGTGGCGGGAGTCGCAAACTCTCAGGATATCGGGAGCCGAAATGCTACTTGATGGTTTTGAGCCTGATGACAGCTCCTTGCACTGGATTCGTGCTGCTTCTAGAGCCATGGCTTTCCTGACTATGTCATCAAACTCGTCCTCATCTCCGGTCTGCAGAAGCTGCTCTCTGATAGAATCATCTCGAATCCCTCGAATAAATTGGACTCTCAGAAAAACGTGAGCAATCGAGATTTCACGTTCACAATTACACTCAACGTAAAAATTAAAAATCCCATCCTCGTCGCCAAACTGTTGTAACTTGAATAAGCAATCACAGTTGAAACTTATTTGAAACTTGTGTATTTCATTATATGTCTTTTGTAAACATAAAGTATTTTAAAAACTCATATCTGGAATACAAACATATTTTGATCGACATGTGATAAATATCAGGTGATCATGGATGGAACTCATAAACGATAGGTACTATTCCTAATTTGAAGTCACCACACATATGCAATAGGAAAGAATAGAGGAGAGCTTGAGTCGAAGCATCAAATCCACCTGGCTCTTCTGTACTCCCCTTCTTCACCTTTGACGCTGCGACAAGGCGACGTGAATACTTGACGCTCCGAGAAAACCTTGGCACTGCGATAAGGCGATATCAGAGTAGCGGCAATACAATAAAAATCATTAGCATAAACTAAAAGAAAAGAAAAAAGTCCAGTCATGCAGCATGACCCCATGAGCGAATTTTTGAAGAAATCTTCGACATTTCAGATCTTCGACATGAGATCTTCGACATGAGATTGGGTCTGCGTGCTAGTACGTACATAAATAGAACTTCTTCATAATTTCATGGCTGATATTTTCTAAGCCACAGTCAGTATTAAAGCTACATCAAGTCCTAAAACAGTTGAGCGTAAAACATTAAAGAGAGCGACCGAGAGAATCGGAGGACGGAATATTTCACGGAGTAAACTCATCAGTTGTGATTACATTTTTTTTTTTTTTTTTTAACAAGCACCTACTACCTACGTTTTAAACAGCATGGTTCTAGGATTGGTTATACAGGGATACTTCCATAAGAGTAGTTCAATCTGAATTTGGACAATGTTTCATGCAAATATTACCAATTTTTACAACTAGCAAATTGCATTATTTCGATTTTTGACTGATTTTTCAACTTTGAAATTTTTGAAAACTTGATACATATTCTTATAGGAACTTTTACGCTGATTCCGAATATACCACATGTTAGTATGCCGAATAAATTATTTCGCACAACAATTCGCAAAAAACAGGCTATTTTGAAATTTTTTACTACATTTTTGAAAATTTCAACCCGAAAATGTAATCCGATCATGCTGGCCAACGAACTTGAACATTCGTTTTGTGTTCTTAACATTTTAAAATTTGTTTAAGTTTCTAGCACAATTCTACGGACAGTTATCGTCTGGAATGACACATACATACATATATACATACATACATACATAAAAAAAATGCGTTAAACTTCAGAATATGATTCAGAATAGCCTGAAACGGATTTCTGCATAAAATTTTTTCAAAAATTCACATTCTACAAATTTTGAGGCGAGAGCAATAGCTTAATTTTCTTCAAAAATTCGCTAATAACTGGGTAGCCTCAACAGTGATCATTCCTCAAAACGCACTGTAAGATGAGATCTTAATAAAAAAAAAATGAGGGCATCGTTGGAAAGAGCGTTAAATTTCCCATCTTCCTAGTGCCTCGAAAAAAATATTTCTGGGGTCCTGATGGGTGGTAAATCAATTCGTAAAGTGATTTTTGTCAAATCGGCAAAATCTCAAATTTTTCTTTTAGTTGTTTAGGTATTAGTATTCCATGGTTTTTCACGGGTATTAACACCAAAAGCTGCGCAAAGATCACAGCCTTCCAACGGTGTTGTCATTTTTACTTTCATTTTGCTAATTAGGAGAGAAAACAGTGTTTTAATGTTGGAACATTGTTTTTCCAATGAAATCGAGGGTTTTCCTGAAAAATGACCTTGTATAAAAACACGAGTTTGGGGTCCGTTTCTACATAGTATTTTTTCACGGTGAATCGAATGGTAACACTCGCAGATCTTCCCAACTCCGTTTTAACCAAGTTTTACTTTTTAACTCACAAACGTGAGGTCATTTGGTATGATAAATTTCATGTTTTTAAGGGTGAAACTAGTAAGCTAGAGTGTAAAAGAGGTAAAGCATATTATGGCCCGGACCACCGGCATACAGTGGTGCCAAGGCGACAAAACAAAATGTCAAGATTTTTGGCATCTGGAACAAGTTTCCTCTAATATGAAGGGTAGAGGGGAAGAAACGTATAGGTTTGTCAAAAAAAAGTAGGTATGTTGGGAAAATTAACTTTGTTGTCGGACATCTGTTTTTCAATGGTATGGGTGCTTTATATCTGGATTATCTTAACAATATCCAGTCATGCAGCATGACCCTATGAGCGAATTGTTGAAGAAATCTTCGACATTTCAGTCGCTATTGATCGTGTAGCGAACGGCATTATTTCGATTTTTGACTGATTTTTCAACTTTGAAATTTTTGAAAACTTGATACATATTCTTATAGGAAATTTTACGCTGATTCCGAATATACCACATGTTAGTATGCTGAAAAAATTATTTCGCACAACAAATCGCAAAAACACAGGCTATTTTGAAAATTTTGACTACCTACATTTTTGAAAATTTCAACCCGAAGATGTAATCCGATCATGCTGGCCAACGAACTTGAAATTTCGTTTTGTGTCCTTAACATTTTAAAATTTGTTTGAAGTTTCTAGCACAATTCTACGGACAGTTATCGTCTGGAATGACACATACATATATCGTCACTTAAGTTCTGATACCACCTAACCCACATTGACTCATTTTTCAGGAGAGACAAAAAACTGTTTATTTTCGAAATTTTCACGTGAGTCTTTCTAAAAAGTTAGTTTCTGTATCATGATGGCTCCTTGCCAATATTAAACCATGAAAGATACTAAATTTTTATTGTATTGAGGAAATTTTGTGGGTTAGGCTGTTTTGTCGTTTGGTTCAGTGGGTTAGGTGGTATCGCTCTTAATGAATTTTGTGGATTAGGCGGTATTGCCCCTGAAGAGTCTTCGTTGATAAGGAGGCATTGCTCCCATAGCAATAGGATGACTTGCCTTGAAAACTCGTTTTAATGAGTTTTATAGGTAGTATAATACTATATAATAACACTAAAAAATAGGGACCTACTGATGGGAAATCTAAAAGGGACCTCAATGATGCGGCAACACTTTTTCCAATATTTTTATTTTCTCAAAAAAACAATTTGAATTTGAAGGAACATAAGGTTATTGATAAACTTTTTTAACAGTTCAGTCTTTTAATCTTTAGGTATAAAAGGTACCTGTTTAGAATCTCTAGTCAGTCTGTGCAAGGAAGAACTTGTTGGTAACATTCAGAAAATGAAGAGAATAGAACCAAAAATTATGTTAAATCTTAAAATAAACAGTAACCCACGTAGTAAGGTAACTAGGTACTCATAACCATGCACTTATCACAGTCACATTAATTTTTTGTCGCTACTGGTCCACTGCTTTTCTTTTTTGTCCCTCTACTCTCTTTTTACCCCGAGATCGATTCTCTTGACGATGGCTGACATCCTCGTGGCAGAGGCCATCGTAGAACGAATGTGCATCCAATAGCAGGAACGGCTTCATTGACTGGAGATCCTCGAATTTATCTTTAGGAATCACATGACGAGAGATGAACAGGTTGGGGAAGTCCAAAGATTAATTCACAGTCTTTGGCCTGGCTGGAATTTCTTGAAACATTTCGTCACTGAAATTTAGTTAGTAGTAAATTTTGCCGTTTGGACAGTACTGCAAAACTCGTAGATCGGAAACAGTGGGATCGCCCTTCTTCTTCCCTGGACGTATGCTCGAGTATGCCATACTCTCTTGATGACCATAATTCTTGAAGAAAGTATGGTCCAGGTACCTTGCTTCGTATCGCATTGGACTCTTAATTGCTAGTCTAGACAACGTGACGCACTGACTTGGCAAATAAATATCAACGTCTTCCATGTATCTTTCTACAACGCTATGTACAGAATCTCCCTCCATGTAGGTGTGGCTGTAGTGGATTTATATATGTTTTACTTGGTGTAGGTAGACCAAGTGGGACATTTATATTCTGGTTATGCGGGTTAGTCCCTGAGGTATTCCTGTAAGGAATGTGAGCGAAATCGCCAAGGTCAGCTTGCTTGGCGGGAGGAACTGAGGGGTAGTTCGTGTCGCAGCCGCGTGGAGCACTGGGCTCGCATAGTGGGTGCTGGGTTCGATCGGTTTGGTGCTGAGCCGTTATGTAATATTCCGGCCTAAGATTTATATCTGTAGGAGGAATATGTTGGGCTTGGTTGAGGTACTGAAAAGTATCCTTTGTTTTTAGCACATTTGGAGTGTATTTGACACTCGGATCGGCCGGGTAGCCTTGTGTAGAATATCGTGGATATTCAGAAATCTTTGTCGAATCATGATGATTGACTTCAGAGCGGGTCTGAAAGGTATCCTCGAACTTTTGTGTGTGTGAGGCTTGATCTAACGTTTCCTTCATGAATACGTTAGGTGAGAAGGCGATCTCTTTGCGAGGATCGAGCCTTGGGCCGTCGCTAGGAACAGCGGACGGGTCGAGCAGCGGGTAGGGAGCGCTGTGTGGGCTAAGAGGCCCGGCCGCGCCGTTGTTCCGCCTCCCTTGCATGAGGAAATAGGACGGGCGGCGCTCCATCGAAATATCCGAGTTTATTAACTCGTTTTCGATACCTCTACGTATAGAAATAGAGGGTTTGGAAGGTGGACTCGCTTGACAGAGCTTCTTTCCTTTGCTCGGATGTCAGGGTCCTACCTTGTAGTCTTGAAAAAGACTTCCTTGGACGATAAATTAGAGCGGATGAGCAGAGTAATTTATCGGCGTGCCCACAGCGGTCGGTAACGAGCCTAGTGCTACGAAACCCGGGCGACACGTCTCGGAACGTCCCAGCGGGCGTACGATCTAATGAGAATATCAATAGATGTACCGGGTGGCGTCCTGACAGAAGAACTACGTTGGGCAATGAGCAGGATGAATAATCACTGGACTCGTAGATGCCAATGCGAGATCTGTGTGGAGAGAAGGTATGCCTTGTAGAAAGCAGTAGGAAACCGTTCTGAGATGAACTCGGGAGCAGAAGGATTGTCAGCGTAGAGCGTGTAGAATCTTCGTACTTCAGAGTGTAGTCGTCGAGAGCGGAGAGTGGAAAGAATTTCGGAGGGCTCCGAGCGGGGTAATTATAGGGAGGTGGCCGCCTCCTGATTGGTCCGCTTAATTTCGTTAATTCAACTGTGTAATCTCATTGGCTCGCACATTGTTTTCTCAGTATCTGCGAGTATGATAGCTGAGTTGGTCCTCCGGGGTGGTTTCCCCACGTCCGTCGCTGCGACGGGGTCCCCAGAGGTGGCTTACGAGCGTCCGTTGCGGAGACGGCGACCTTGAGGTGTCTTCCCTGCGTCCGTCGTTTAGACGGGGTCCTCGGGTGGTTTCCCTGCGTCCGTTGTTCAGACGGGGTCCCCGGGGTGGCTGCTGGACCAGAGGTGGTTGCTTGCCGCCTCCTGGTTGGTTCGCCTATTGTCTCTCGTGTAATCAGTGTTTCTGATTGGCGAGTAGGCTTGTTAGAATTGTCCTTGTTAGTTTTAGAGGACGTTTGATTTTTTGTTTGAGTTTTCTCATTCAAGGCGACTTGGTTCGAGATACTTGTCGCGTCTCTCTCGCCCAGTAAGTGTTTAGGGAGGTCGCCTTGTATGTTATTAGTTAATATTTCACTTTTGAGAGAGAATTTCGTATTTTTTCTCTGGTGAAATATTTTGTTTGACGGAGTTATAACTCGACGTCTTATAAATATTTGTGTGTCGTGTCTACCTCTTTTTGGTAGCCCTGAAAAGGGCTGTTGAAAAGAGGGGGTGGTTTTCACCACAGGCGCCCCCCCAAGACGTCGTGTTATTAACGACGACGCCGGTTGGGGAGAACTGGGAGGTCCACACGGAATTCTCCGTATGAAACTCTCACCAGTTGGGGCGGAGGCGGAGGTGCAGGCCTCGCGTCCCGCGCCTGGGGTGCGCCCCGGCCTCGCCGGTTTCGACGAGCGCCGCGGGGCGGCCGTGGCCGGCCCGAGCTTTGCCGACGGGAGCCAAACCCGCGAGGGTTTGGCCCGCGGCCGCGGCTGGGCTGTTGCGGAGGTGCTCGTTCTGGCTCCGTCCACCCCGCTGCGCTCATCTCGTCCCACCGCGGCACGGGCACGTCGCCCGAGCTGATCCACTTTCGTGGAACCGTGGGGAGCTGGTGAGCGGGTGGAGCCCTGGGCAGCTGCGGAGCGGGTGTAGCCGGCGTCGTGTACGCGGCTGGTGTCTTCCACACCACCTCCCTCGGAGCGCTGGCGTCCGCCGGTGTTTTCTTCTCCGGCGAAGGTGGTAGCGGGCTGATCGTCGCCGGAATTTCCTCGGCTAGGAGGAAATCCTCCACTTCTTCTGTGATCATCTTTTCGGAGGTAGGAGTTGAAGCTGCCATGGTCGAAGTTGGTATGAGCTCCGGGCGTGGGGTGTTCCGTATTTATATCTCCTACTGTTCCTACCCGAGAAAAGTGGGCGTGGCCTGCATCGAGTGCAGTCACCCACTTCTCGTCGAATTTGGTAGAGGGGACGCGCCCTCTGGCGGATTTTCGGGGAGTTTTCTCCTTATTTTCTGCCTGATTTTGGCTTCGTGACACAGCTTCGTCTGTGTTTAGAGTGTAAGCTGGTTTTATTTGCTGTTTGGGAACTTTTTTCGTATGTTCGCCAATTTGCACTGTAACCGAAAACTTATCTCTTTTAACAACTTTGAATGGTCCCGTGTAAGGACATTGCAAAGAGGTGAGCTGTGTGGGCACTCTGATATAGACATGTGTACATGTATCCAAATTTTTGGGCATGTTGACGGCATACTTCGTATTATTATGTTTAATATGCGTAGGCCGGAAGAAGAGAGGCTCAGAAAGGTTTGTAGAAGTTACGAAAATGTCTCCTGGGAGTGGTACGTCAATTCCGTAAACTTTTTGGAATGGTGTAGTTTCCGTTGCTGGGTCTACTGCCGTACGCATGGCGAGTAGTACTTTTGGAAGGGCGTCGAGCCAATTTTCGTTTTGTGCTTTGAGAGCCTCTTTCAAAGATCTATTTCTGCGTTCCACCATTCCGTTTGTTGACGGTTTGTATGGTAACGTGTGGGTATGTTTTACTCCGAGACGTTCCATAATGGAATTAAATAGATCTGATTCGAATTGTGTGCCCTGGTCACTTGTGATGTATTTAGGTACGCCTTTTGAAGCTACCCAAATATTGATAAAGGCGTTTGTGATCGTGGATGTTTCGATGTTGTTAAGAGGGACTGCCTCTAGCCAACCTGTTGCTCTATCGACCATCATTTGAATGTAACGTTTCCCTCCTTTAGCTAAAGGTAAGGGTCCGGTAATGTCAACTTGTACATGTGAAAATTTGTTAGCCGTTTCAAATTCGGAGTAAGGGAGCTTCACGGAGCGAGTGATTTTTGCTCGTTGGCAAGTCTCGCACGCTCGGACCCAGTTGGAGACATCTGCACGAAGCCCGTGCCAAAAATATCTTTGTTTTACTTTATACACTGTAGAGTGTATGCCTGGGTGTCCCAAATTGTGAATTTGGCTGATTATTTCGTGCCTTATTTCGTTTGGAATATACGGTCTTGGGTGTCCTAGGTCTAGGTTACACCAAATCTCTCCTTGAGGGAATTCAACTCGTGTGAGTTTCAATTTGTCCTCTGCGTTAGGAGGAGAACGAATTTGTGCATTTGAGATGTGCAGTAGAAGATTGCACTCTATTGCAGCCGTAATTTGCGAAATTTCGGCTATGGGTGGACCCTCGTCAGTTTGGGTTGAAATCGATTTCGTTTGAATTTCAACTGGATCGAAGGGTCTGGAGAGTGCGTCGGCGACGACGTTGTTCTCTCCGGGTATATGTCGAATGTCACTTGTCATTTGAGAGATGTATGTTAGCCATCTCAATCTCATTTTAGAAAAATGTGCATTTTTCTTAAGCATCGTACCTAGCAGAGGCTTGTGATCTGAACAAATATGAAAAGATCGGCCGTCCAAGTCATTGTGCCAGTGAATGCAAGCTTGGTAAACGGCGAACATCTCTTTGTCGAATGAGGCTTTATTCTTCCATTGTTCCGGAATTTCTTTACTGAAAAATCCCAATGGTTGGTAAGATTTCGAGCCGTGTTTGTCTGTAATTTCCTGCTCCAGTGCCGCTCCGATGTGTGTATCGGATGCGTCGCAGACTATTCTCCACTCTGCTGTAGGGTGTGGATGAGCGATGTTATGCAATGTAGCTTTTATCATTGCTTGTTTTAAGCTGTTGAAAGCTTTTTCTCTATCTGATGTCCATTCGATAGGTGTTTTGTCATTTTTTTTGTTTGACTGAATGGAGTCATACAGAGGTTGTGCTGTGTGAGCGAATTTACTTGAGCAAGCTCGGTAAAAACCACACATACCTAGGAATCTGCGTAGACTTCGTACGTCTATTGGCCTAGGAAATTGTTCTATGGCTTCTATTTTATCTCGTTTAGGAATTATCCCTTCTTTCGAGATAGTGAAACCTAGGAAATCGACGGTAGGTTTTGAAAAAATGCATTTATCAAAACCTACTCGAAGTCCGTGGTCTCCTAGCTTGTCGAAAATTTGTTTGAGGTGGTTCATGTGTTCTTTATAATTTTTAGAAGCCACCAATATGTCATCTAGGTATACAAATGCGAAATCAAATTTTCGCATGATGCTGTCCATGTATCTTTGCCATGTTTGAGCCGCTCCGGCCAAACCCATGCTCATTTTTTTAAACTCATAAAGACCGAAAGGTGTAATAATTGCTGTTTTATGAGCGTCATCTGGGTGCATCGGAATATGGTAATATGCCGATTTTAAATCTATTGTCGAATAGATTTGTGTATCATGTAAATTCGCTTGGAAAGAGCGAATGTGAGGAGGAGGGTAGGCGTCTTTCTTCGTTTTCGCGTTCAGGAAACGGTAGTCGCCGGTGATCCTCCATGACCCGTATTTTTTTGGCACACAGTGTAACGGGGATGCCCATTCGGAATCTGATGGTGCAATTATGCCTTCGGAGAGCATTTTGTCAAAAGTACTTTTGACTTGAGCCCGTTTTTCGCCCGCCATGGGTCTTGCTCGGAAGTGTACTGGTGTTCCTTCCGTGGTTATACGGTGGTAAACCCCGTTGCTTTTCCATTTTCCTTGGAGTTCGCTCATTTTATCATTGTATTTTTCAATGATAGAGCGAATGTTTTCGTCCTCCGTGATTTGTACGTCCTCTGGTTGAGGGCTGTTGTCACGATGAGGGATAGTAGCTGCTATTTGTTCGTCAGTGAATTTTTTGTTCATGACTGCAGCAATTTTTTGATCGGCATAGCTTTTTATTTTATCTTTATAGATGTATTTGTGTTTGACCCGTATTCCGATATCCCAAGACTCGAGGAATGGTATACCGAGGATCTCTAGATCAACTTTCGTGATCATAAAATCGGTGGTCATGTCTCCGAGGCCGATGTTAATTGTCGTGTCAGCACGCCCTAGTGTGTCTATAGGGGCTCCGTTAGCTGCTGTGAGCTTGACGTTGGACTTATGAATTTTTAAGCCCAATTTTTTGGTGACATTGTGGGGCAGAATGTTCACTTCTGCTCCCGTGTCAATGAGAAATTCAGTGCCATTTAGTTTGCACTTGAAAAAAAGCCTTTTATACTCATTAGTCTGCCGGTGTATAGGCTCAGATACACTGGCAGTTATTCGTTTTCCGAACTCTCTACGTCGGAGGTTGGAACGGTACTTTCTTGTACCGATCTCTGAGTATTTTCGCTTGAAAACCAGGTTTTAGGCTGGCTTATAGGCGCTGCCTTTTTGCTAGGTTTGGAGGCAGTATTTGCCTTCCAAGTGCAGTGTTCTGGGTCTGCACACTTGCGAGTTTCGCTACCGAAACGTGCGTGGTTTCGACAGACATAGGCCGTCGGTTTGTGAGGCTTACTCTCTACTTGCTGGGGTTTGAACTCAGCTTTTTGTGAGAGGGCCTTTTTGAAACCAGTCTTCGTGGGTTTCGGAGTAGATTCTACTCCTCGTATGTTGAGAGAGGGGTTCTCTGTTTTGTACGCGTGTAGCGTATCAGCTAGGTCGAGCCGGGCGGTCGTGGTAGGCTGTGCTGCGACCATACCTCGGGCTTCGATAGGTAGAGTTTCGATCCACTTTTGAGTGATCAGAGCCTCTGAGAAGTACCCAACAGCTTTAGAGTACATTTCATGGTACTTGGTGCTGGGTTTTTTGGCGAGAGATGCGGGGTCCTCGAGCGCGAGGAGCCTGTCTTGTAAGGACAACCCGTATTCTCGTTGTAGGCGCTGTTTGGCCTCTTCATAAGGTGCGTGGGGTGCCGTGAGGTAAGCTGAGTCGATAGCTTCCCGCATTTCTTCCGGTACCCACTTGTATATAGCTGAGAAGCATTCGTTCTGCGTTCTCAGGTGTTTTCGCACGCAGTATTGATCGAACTCGGCGAGTGCACGATCGATATTCTTCTTTTGGAAGATTGGTCTTTGATAATCTCCCATTTCCTCCAAAGCCACTTTGTGTAGAGGGTTGTTGAGTGAGATGTGGGGCGTATAGGCCCGGTGGGGGTCGCACGCCCGCAGTGGTTCCCTGAAATCCACTAGCTTCATAAGAGGGAACGAAGTGCTCCGTGTTAAGCCTGTTCAAAGGCGGGGTCACCATTTGTAGTGGATTTATATATGTTTTACTTGGTGTAGGTAGACCAAGTGGGACATTTATATTCTGGTTATGCGGGTTAGTCCCTGAGGTATTCCTGTAAGGAATGTGAGCGAAATCGCCAAGGTCAGCTTGCTTGGCGGGAGGAACTGAGGGGTAGTTCGTGTCGCAGCCGCGTGGAGCACTGGGCTCGCATAGTGGGTGCTGGGTTCGATCGGTTTGGTGCTGAGCCGTTATGTAATATTCCGGCCTAAGATTTATATCTGTAGGAGGAATATGTTGGGCTTGGTTGAGGTACTGAAAAGTATCCTTTGTTTTTAGCACATTTGGAGTGTATTTGACACTCGGATCGGCCGGGTAGCCTTGTGTAGAATATCGTGGATATTCGGAAATCTTTGTCGAATCATGATGATTGACTTCAGAGCGGGTCTGAAAGGTATCCTCGAACTTTTGTGTGTGTGAGGCTTGATCTAACGTTTCCTTCATGAATACGTTAGGTGAGAAGGCGATCTCTTTGCGAGGATCGAGCCTTGGGCCGTCGCTAGGAACAGCGGACGGGTCGAGCAGCGGGTAGGGAGCGCTGCGTGGGCTAAGAGGCCCGGCCGCGCCGTGTTCCGCCTCCCCTTGCATGAGGAAATAGGACGGGCGGCGCTCCATCGAAATATCCGAGTTTATTAACTCGTTTTCGATACCTCTACGTATAGAAATAGAGGGTTTGGAAGGTGGACTCGCTTGACAGAGCTTCTTTCCTTTGCTCGGATGTCAGGGTCCTACCTTGTAGTCTTGAAAAAGACTTCCTTGGACGATAAATTAGAGCGGATGAGCAGAGTAATTTATCGGCGTGCCCACAGCGGTCGGTAACGAGCCTAGTGCTACGAAACCCGGGCGACACGTCTCGGAACGTCCCAGCGGGCGTACGATCTAATGAGAATATCAATAGATGTACCGGGTGGCGTCCTGACAGAAGAACTACGTTGGGCAATGAGCAGGATGAATAATCACTGGACTCGTAGATGCCAATGCGAGATCTGTGTGGAGAGAAGGTATGCCTTGTAGAAAGCAGTAGGAAGCCGTTCTGAGATGAACTCGGGAGCAGAAGGATCGTCAGCGTAGAGCGTGTAGAATCTTCGTACTTCAGAGTGTAGTCGTCGAGAGCGGAGAGTGGAAAGAATTTCGGAGGGCTCCGAGCGGGGTAATTATAGGGAGGTGGCCGCCTCCTGATTGGTCCGCTTAATTTCGTTAATTCAACAGTGTAATCTCATTGGCTCGCACATTGTTTTCTCAGTATCTGCGAGTATGATAGCTGAGTTGGTCCTCCGGGGTGGTTTCCCCATGTCCGTCGCTGCGACGGTGTCCCCGGAGGTGGCTTACGAGCGTCCGTTGCGGAGACGGCGACCTTGAGGTGTCTTCCCTGCGTCCGTCGTTTAGACGGGGTCCTCGGGTGGTTTCCCTGCGTCCGTTGTTCAGACGGGGTCCCCGGGGTGGCTGCTGGACCAGAGGTGGTTGCTTGCCGCCTCCTGGTTGGTTCGCCTATTGTCTCTCGTGTAATCAGTGTTTCTGATTGGCGAGTAGGCTTGTTAGAATTGTCCTTGTTAGTTTTAGAGGACGTTTGATTTTTTGTTTGAGTTTTCTCATTCAAGGCGACTTGGTTCGAGATACTTGTCGCGTCTCTCTCGCCCAGTAAGTGTTTAGGGAGGTCGCCTTGTATGTTATTAGTTAATATTTCACTTTTGAGAGAGAATTTCGTATTTTTTCTCTGGTGAAATATTTTGTTTGACGGAGTTATAACTCGACGTCTTATAAATATTTGTGTGTCGTGTCTACCTCTTTTTGGTAGCCCTGAAAAGGGCTGTTGAAAAGAGGGGGTGGTTTTCACCACAGTGGCCCTTCTCCAAATATTTATGTGTGATTTGCACTTGCGTCACCACTGCCACATGGAGAAGAGCATTAGCCAAAATGGCATTCCTATTTTGGTAGGAACAACCATCACTAAATATGGCTTCAGGGCGGAATGTGCCACATTGGCACACAGGGCAGGTTGCCACATTCTGGCCGATCACTGACCACATCACGACGGTGTACCATATGATTGGAAAGATTATTATTACTAGAAACCGACTTGATTGCGATGCCTTCGGCCTCCAGTGCGTCACAGACGTTATTGACGAAAGAAGAGCTGCTGGAGTCATCTGAAAGTGGTGAGCTAGGCTGGTATTCACTATCGCTGTCACTGTCCATTGCATACCTGAAAAAACCATTAGAAAATTATGACTTCAATCTATAGGTATTATTGTTGACTCAATGATCGAAAAAAATAAATCAATGATCCTTCTCTTGCTCACCATTATGGTTAAGAAGGTAACTATGAACCAAGAACCATAACGATGAAGGAAAACTGTGATAGTTGGGGACATACATCAATCAACAGAAAGTTCAAAAGTAGGTGGTTGGCTTTCCCCATCTCCAAAACAGACTCGCCATCACTATGTTCGAAAATTCATCGTTATTCAAAGGATTAAACTCTTATTGGTTATCATGAAGTTGAAACACACATACCTCTTGAATTAGGACGTCGAACAAAACGAAACGAGCGGCAGAGCAGCGCTGACAGCTTGATTTGATAAGGTGTGGATTAGGCGGTATTGTCCAGCTGACCAAAACAAACTGATTAGGCGGTGTCGACATTTTTGCAGTTTGCGCGCGATCTGTTGATTATAGCTCGAAACTGATTGTTCCTATCGCTCTGGCACAGCCGCGCCATGCGCAAAACGTAATAAACTCATTTTGACAAAAATTTG
This sequence comes from Adelphocoris suturalis, assembly GCA_030762985.1. Taxonomy (NCBI): domain Eukaryota; kingdom Metazoa; phylum Arthropoda; class Insecta; order Hemiptera; family Miridae; genus Adelphocoris; species Adelphocoris suturalis. The sequence continues at coordinate 1,068,688 of JAUMHS010000014.1, read as the reverse complement.
GATTAGGTGGTATCAGAACTTGAGTGACGATATACATACATATATTCAAACATATAAAAAAAAAACGTTAAACTTCAGAATATGATTCAGAATAGCCTGAAACGGATTTCTGCATAAAATTTTTTCAAAAATTCACATTCTACAAATTTTGAGGCGAGAGCAATAGCTTAATTTTCTTCAAAAATTCGCTAAAAGGGTCGTAGCGCAATGGAGGCTCGGCTACAAAGGTAAAATAGTTTTTTATTTTAATAAAATTAAATATGAAATTAATTGCAATAATAAATAATTGCATAATAATAATTGCTTGTATGAATTGCAATAGACAAATGAACAAGAACTTGTCACTCACGTTATGTTGCTATGCCCCCATTACAAGGCGTATAGATCCCATTTCCTAGCTTTGTACATCCCTGGCCAGCCATACTCGTTACGGTAGACTGGAGAGGTATAGGTTACCTGTACAGGTAAATTGGAGCGTGTGTGTCAGCCACTTTAGGCAAACCTGCACAGATAAAACAACCTGCGCAGGCGACCTGAGAAGAATCAAAATTCAATTATTTTTTACCAGCACAGGTGTGCTCACAGCCACAGCAGCAGGTGTGTGTGTGAGCCATCTGGTATACATGCACAGGCTTGAGTCAGTTGTGGAGAATACTCCGTCTAGAGAGCTTCGTATTGCTGTGTTTGTGTTGTGCTTACTCCATTGACAATTCTCTGCACTCGCGTGCCACTGGTCTTCAAGCCTGTTCTATATTGTTTACATTTTATTGTTTTGTTGTGTTCACGTTGTAAGCTCCCACTGGGACAAATAACTGAACAGCTCAACTGAAAGGCTGATTTACCATTTAGGTACAAAAATGACGGCCCTTCGGGGGCTCAAAAGAAATACTGGACAAGTTATCAATTGCTGAATCTACCATAAGTGAAACACCATACACCATTAACTAGAACAGAGTTGATTTAATTGAACAAAACTCATGGACGAATTCTTAACAAAGAGTCGAAAGTAAATTTATTCAGTGCATGTCCAAAGACGAATCTAGAAAAAGTATGGAACAGTATAACTAGGAATTATTGCCTGAAGGGCACGCTATGAGTCAACTCCCTGATCGGGACTAAAAGAGGTTGAAGACCTTGAAAATAAGGATTTGTGACAAGGTATGTATTATGGTGAGGCACAATACCGTGACTGAACTGCTGATCTGGTTCACTTGAGTGTACAAGGCGTCCAATGAGTTCGGTACCGTCCCGATCCGTATCGCGATCACGAGGTGTCCCTTTGGGCGTACCGTAAACCGGGGTGAAGGCTATCAAAATTTCAAGTTTTTCTATTATTTCTCCCTATTAAATAGATACAAAAATTCTACAAAAAATAATATATATTCCTTCACATTTCACAATTGCAATGACATAATTACATTAAATTGATCATGTTATTTACCGTTTTTTTATTTATTTAAACACTGATCGGCTTCACCCCATGGGTAGGGGGTGAAAGTTCATGTTGTTACCCTTGAAATCGCCTTCACCTTTCTAGAAAGTTGAAGGCGATCAGAATTAAACTTTAAAAAAATACTTAATAAACATCCAAGGGCAGTAAAATTGGTTTGGAGGGGATTAAAGCAGATTTTAGTAGGAAAATGACTCAACGTCACGAGACATCAGTTTCAGAATGGTTGAAAATGGATTTTATTTATTTAAACTTTAATATCACATTATTTAAAACATTTCATGTAAAGATAAAAACTAGTAATCATAGGTAGGAATAGAAATTGGTAAGTAGGTACCATTACCTGTCATTGTAACACCTTAGAATACAGGAACTTCAATGATTAAAACTAGAACTTCACTTATTAGTCAACATTATCAGTATTTTCGAGTTATTGCAAGCTATGAATACATCCATTAGCTAGGAAGACTTTGAACATAAGTGGTATTATTAGCAAAACATTTTCAGAGATAATCAAACTCAGCTAACTAGAATAAGTTAAGAGAAGGAAAAAATAGGAGTGTTTAAACAAAAAAAATTGGTATACAGTAGGTAATTTATGGGCTTGGCCCTGAGGCTATGAATAAAAATAGTACTCTATGGTAATATAGAATATATTACCATGCTTTGAGTTAACTAGAACATCATTTAGGAATTTTAAATGTATTTTCGAGGCATGATTTCCTTCGCCCCTGTAAAATGAAAAAACACTCATTTGGTACTACATAGACAACACAGTTACTCCAAAAATTACGTTTACAACGGTTTTCTCTTCACTTACCTTCAAAGAAAAAAATATTTAAAAAAAATTGCAGAAGTTGAACTCTTAAACCATCATTCACAGAGGTTTTTCGGTTATGAACAATCTTGCCACGAAAAAGTGATTCACCAAAACTGGCTGATAGGGCACTGATAAGGTTAAAAAACGCGCTAAAAACTTCATCATCGTGTTTGATAGACAATAGTGGATATGGACTGCACATTCCATGGAGCCATCAGTGATCACCCACGAGGAGCACTAGAGTAATTAGTGGGCAAAATCAAAATGATCGCCTTCCCCCCAGTATATCGCCTTCACCCCGGTTTACTATCGATACTAAGACGACGAGATTTAATCACAAAAAAAGTTAATTACTGGGTTCGTTACGAACGCGTCACGAAAGGCCGTATCACTTAACCGCAACTGGGTTTTCACTATGGTTTATAACGCGTGGACTGTAGACTGTGATGAGGGGGGAACACGGCTGACGCCTTTATACGGGGCTGCCCTGGAGGGGACCAGTGACGGAGAGGGGAGAGGACCCATCCATGGCTCCCGCCGCCCCAAAGGCCTTCAACGTCATCATGTCTGTCTGATAACGGAACCAAATTCTAGAGGAATTCATTGAAATTTACAGATCAGAACCCCGTTTGTGGCGAATTAAGAGTAAGGAGTACCGTGACCTTGACATGAGAGAGATCGTTTATGGCAGACTTGTTACGAAAATAAAAAACGCTGCAAATTATTTCACAAAGGTTTATTATTTTTTCAATTGAGTATGATCGTAGTTTTAGTTGGCTTGCGTACGTCATAAGGCCCGTCCAGACTCCTCGGCGTGTCCCATTTCGAGTTGCCACAACCTATACTTCTATAATTATATACGCATGTTTATATTTCTCGATTTGAGCTCCTATCTATTCAAATAGTTATTGCCTTAATAATATCATTATCTAACCACGTACGAAAAGTCGAGAGGATATGTTATTAAATATGCGTAGGAAAAGCATTGGTATTAACACACAAAATATGACCTAGCAAAAAACATATATTCATGCCTCGAAGGAACGCCGTACCCACCACAAGGTGCCGGCGCCTCCTCTCACTCCACCCCCCGCTCACCCACCCTCACCACCCACCGTGACCCCCTGCCAAGCGTGCCAGGCGTGCGCGCGTCGAAAAAGACACGTTTTCGCCCGTTTTTGGCCCATAGCATCTATACGAGTAAAGCAATCGGGATGGTTAAACGTTAGGACCAACTAGACCCCAAGTGGAGTCTATGTGCGAAAGAACAGATTTTTTAAGTCAATTCTAAGGCCTTTTATGGCCCGGACGGCGAACGGCGAACGGCGGACGGCGAACGGCGGACGGACATTTCAAATTTGGATTCTACGCACCTTGAAACGTAAAGTGACAAAGTTTGAGGGGGGGTTATAAAAATTTTTTGCTACACGATCACAGAGGCTTATTATTGGAAATAATAAACCAAAATTGAGCCCATTCTGGATAAGATTTCAGTGATAAAAAAATAAACAACTTTAGGAACAACGTGGGTAAGGAAAAGGAAAAAAAAAACCCCTAACCACCTAAAAACCCACCAAAGCAATCACTTCATCTTGTCGGCCCGCAATTTTTCGACTGTAGAAATCCTTCACCCGTCTGGTTTACCGTAGCGTGTATGACCTCTCGCCTGTACAGGTAGGTATACTGGAGAGGTTACCTGCGCAGGTATACCTCTCCGGTCTATCGTAACGTGTATGACACCCCCCCCCCCCCCCCCCCCCCCCTTAAGGACTCAGACACCCTTGATATATTTGATGCAGCCCTGACTCTTAAAAACCTCCTAGACCTCTACACTTAGGATGCTGAAAAAATAAAAAAATGTATATAATTATGTGTCACGCTCATTAATGCTTCGACCATTTTCACTAAATGAATGAAGTAGAGCACCTCTTTCAACATCCTTTTCTCTAATGCTCATAATTTTGTATTTTAATTTAGTTTGTAATCATATAAGGAGTCTTTAGTGTATTATTTTAGTTATAGCTATTTTTCCCGAGGTCCCTCTGCATCATTTGTTATATAGATTTTTGTACAGGTATATTTATATACTTTTTCCTCTCTCTCTCTCTCTTGCATAACATCCCGAACTTCATTCTTAAGTTATGGCAGTGTGGTGAAAACCACCCCCTCTTTTCAACAGCCCTTTTCAGGGCTACCAAAAAGAGGTAGACATGGCACACAAACGTTTATAAGACGTCGAGTTATAACTCCGTCAAACAAAATATTTCACCAGAGAGAAAATGCGATATTCTCTCTCAATAAAGAAATATTATCAAATAAAACACAAGGCGACCTCCCTAAAACACTTACTGAGCGAGAGAGAGACGCGACAAGTATTTCGAACCAAGTCGCCTTGAATGAGAAAAACTCAAAAAGACAATCAAATGTCCTCTAGAACTAGCAAGGACGGTTCTAGCAAACCTACACGCCAATCAGAAACTCTGATTGCGCGAGAGACAATAGACGAACCAACCAGGAGGCGGCAAGCAAATTACAACCGCCTCTGGTTCAGAAGCAAAGAGGGCCGAGAGACCCAGTCTCAACAACGGACGCAGAGAAGCCACCCCGGGGACCCTGTCTCAGCGACGGACGCGGAGAAGCCACCCCCGGGGACCCCGTCTAAACAACGGACGCAGAGAAGCCACCCCGGGGACCCTGTCTCAGCGACGGACGCAGAGAAGCCACCCCGGGGACCCCGTCTCAGAGACGGACGCGGGGAAGCCACCCCCAAAAACCAACTCAGCTATCATATTCACAGATTCTGAGAAAACAATGTGCGAGCCAATAAGGAAACACAGGGTGAACTAATGAAATTAAGCGGACCAACCAGGGGCGGCAGGAGGCGGCCACCTCCCTATAAATACCCCGCACGGAGCCCTCCGAAATTCATTCCACTCACCGCTCTCGACGACTACACTCTACCAGTACGAAGTTTCTACACGCTCTACGCTGACGACCCTTCTGCTCACGAGTTCTTCTCAGAACGGCATTTTATTGCTCACAAGGCATATCTTCTCTCCTCACAGATCTCGCTTTGGCATCTACGAGTCCAGTGATCCTTTATCCTGCTCATTGCCCAACGTAGTTCTTCTGTCAGAACGCCACCCGGTACATCTATTGATATCCTCATTAGATCGTACGCCCGCTGGGACGTTCGAGACGTGTCGCCCGGGTTTCGTAGCACTAAGCTCGTCACCGACCGCCGGGGCACGCCGATAAATTACTCAGCTCATCCGCTCTAATTTATCGTCCAAGGAAGCCTTTTTCAAGGCTACAAGGTAGGACCCTGACATCCGAGCAAAGGAAAGAAGCTCTGTCAAGCGAGTCCACCTTCCAAATCCTGCATCCTATACGGAGAGGTATTAAAAACGAGTTAATCAACTCGGGTACATCGATGGAGCGCCGCCCGTCCTACTTCCTCATGCAAGAGGAAGCAGAGCACGGCGCGGTCGGGAGCTCTAGCCCACGAAGCGCTCCCTACCCGATACTCGACTCGTCCGCTGGTCCTAGCGACAGACAAAGGCTCGATTCTCGCGAAGAGATCGCCTTACTACCTAACATATCCATGAAGGAAACGTTAGGTCAAGCCTCACACACACAAAAGTTCGAGGATCCCTTCCAGACTCGCTCTGAAGTCAATCATCGTGATTCGACAAAGATATCTGAATATCCACGATATTCTACGCAAGGCTACCCGGCCGATCCGAGTGGCAAATTCACTCCAAACTTGCTCAAAACACAGGATACTTTTCAGTACCTCAACCAAGCCCGGTATATTCCCCCTACAGATATAAATCTTAGGCCGGAATATTACACAACGGCTCAGCACCAAACCGATCGGACCCAGCACGCACTAAGCGAGCCCAGTGCTCCACGCGGCCAATACACGAACTATCCTCAGGTTCCGCCCGCCAAGCAAGATGACCTTGACAATTTCGCTCACATTCCTTTCGGAAACATCACGGGGACTAACCCGCATAATCAGAACATAAACGTCCCACTTGGTCTACCTACACCAAGTCAGACATATATAAATCCACTACAGGCAGTGTTCCTTATTTTCCTATAAGGGCAAGTCAACTATATTATTCCTTCAGGCACAATTTTTTATTTATGTATTTTTTATTTTTTTAAGTGTCCAGTCAGTCCACCAAGTAGTTTTATACTTAATTTGCGAGTTTATAGATTTATTATGCCCTATTTCCATTTCACTTCCTATTTAGGTTCTCACCATTTTGATGTTTTGTCTGATACTTCATCTGAAATCAGTCTATGTATTCCATTTTTATTTTTTCCTTATTTTTTCTCAAGGTCAAGTTCTACCGCTGAAATGTATTTATTTACTTTAACGTGCAAATAGGTACTCCTTGCAATATTCGCTTGCAAATTTATGCAATTAATATCTATCTATCCCTCTGCTGATTCTTAAACTACCACACCACATCAACTCTAGACCGCAACTGGTCATATTCCGCCCCCGAAATTCGTTCTTGAGAATCACATATTTGGAGGTACCCGTCTTAGCATTGTTCCAGCTGTTCACCATATAGACTAGGTACATTAAGATCATACCACCAAATACTCCAAAGCTTTTCAATAGGTTCAGGTGATACTAAAGGTACTGGAACAAAAGATACACAGTAACAGGGACTCTAAACCTTAGGAAACCCACTAGAGGTACTCGGCACTCTCTACCTTTTCTGAGCCAGACAGAACGACTGAACAGAAGGAACCAAGCTACGTAAGTACTAAAGTAACTCTACTAATATCTTGAGTGGTACTAGACGGAATCCACCATTAAGTGCTGATAGGTACTAATAGAGCTTACACACGTAAGGTACCTACTCATAGGGCCGGTTTATCTGAAGGATAGCCTTATCCTCTAGATAACACAATAGGGGGTGTTTATTAATCCCTAGTTAAACCATATCTGGCGTTTAATGTATCTGGTCCCTGGACGGCTGGATAACAATAATTATAACTGGAGGTTAATGAGATATCTAGACCTTTCTAACCTCGAATAAGTTTATTAATTTACAGAAATCTTATTTGAATCTCAAGTTCGATTGTCTTTATTTTTGTAGATACCTTCCAATGGATATATTTGGAGATTTGTCTTCAAATAGCAGCAACGGCTGATTCTATCGTAGCATAATTAGCTGAAAGGAAAAGAAGACCGTATATTATATACCTAGTAAGGCCCCGTGTAGATAACCTACTAATATGGGACGATTGCCTATTTTTATTGAGGTTTGGTTGGGCAAAGATACCGTCGTGCTTTACATTCTAACATAAATCGCAGATGAAATATAAGTCCACAACTTACTGATCACAATAATTCAGGTTGCAATATCGCTATTCATATAAGCATTTCTCTCTCTAGAAATAAAGCAAACAAACGGCAAAAATGTGGTGGTTTCTTATTTGTCGAGCTTGATAACATGATGGAAACTGTTGTGGAAGTAATGTCAGCGGTTTTTTAAAAATAGTCTTTGAGTATTAATAAGATCTTATTAATACTCAAAGTTGATAGTCGATCCGTGAAGAAAATGTAGCTCCTACTCTACTCTGTGGTAGCTCCGGGTGGCTACGCGAAGCTCCTTGTCTGAAGTGAAAGTCATTTGCGCTGTACCTGGTGCTCCCTGGCAAGTTCTAGCAGGCATACGCGAAGCGTCCCGTGCCGAGAGAATGGGTGTACGTGATGCTCCCCGTCGAACTTTCTCCCCCTATCGAGGCGTTTCAAGCCTTATCAGTGATTTGAACGGACTGGCCAGTGATCATCGAACAACATGAACGTATCCAAGTTTGTAGCATCCGGTACTCGTCGCGGTCACGATGTGCTATTGGTGGTCACGATATTATTCTGTGGCATTATTAAATTAATTTTGTTTTAATATACTATAATTATTCATGCATGATGTATTGTTCACCCCTTATGATCTACCCTGATCTACCATTTAGTTTTATTGATTACTGAATTTTATAGTGCAGAATCTTTTGTTAGCACCGGTGGCGGCAGTCAATGGCTGTTGTGTCGATGGTCTTTGCCGTTGTGTTTCTAGCATGGGGAGCCGCCATGGCGGGTGGGGGTGACTCCCCGCCTCCACCTGCTTTCTCTTTTATTTTTTTCTCTCTTTTTACGTGAGGAGGTGTGGTGAATATGGATGATTCTCCCTCTCCTTCTTCTCTTAGATAATGCCTAAATCAAAGTTTATAAAATAATTTTTTTTTGTATTTTGCATTTTGATTTGTGTAATGCCTAAAATCTAGGTTAATGCATTAGGTGACGGGGATCTTCGCGTACATGAAGAGAAAGGAGGCGGGGAGCTTCACGTATAAAAACTCGTCGATGGGGAGCTTCGCGTATGCGCCCGGTAGCTCCATGTGTAAATCGACCTTATTTTGTTGCCTGCGGACACCTATGAGGATGCTAACGGCGCTATCTGCCAGACAGAATTTATCTGAGGGATAATTTTATCCGCCAGGTAATTCGGCATTGAAAAACGACTCACATTCTTTATCTGGAGTATAGCGCTATACTCAGTATAGCTATCCTGCAGTTAATGTAGATAATTGATAAACCGGCCCATAGACAATCAACATCCTCAATCTGTCGTATACCCACATTCACCTATATATGCATGACTAATCCGGGAAGAAATTTACGGAATCCTGGTTCATTTTAATAACGGTAAGGCGGGATCACAGAACATAAACGGGAGAGCCATTGGCTCGGACGGGAGACGGAATTAGGTCAGAGGCGAACTCCGAGGCGGGAGATACGAATTTGGTCAGAGGCGGGAATTATGAATTTTGGTCACGACCAAACAATGCACATAGCACCAACTGTATAACATTTACACAAATGATGATGCAATAAGGGTTAGGCTAGGTTATAATAAAATTACACAGGGGAACAAAAACAAGTGATGTCGCGTAACAAAGAAAGTAACAGTAAGTGGACTGGGGAGTTTTCGAGGTCGCTGAATCGGAAAATGAAAGCCGTTTTTCCAGATTGGCTCGAATTTTAATTTTACAGCCCATAAGCCTGTTTTTCCCATGTTCAGTAATCTGAAAAATCGCAACTGAAAGTTTCGCATCGTATTTCCAGGTTTAACCACCTTACTTTATGTTTTTCTGGGGTGCTGATTCCGAAGATGAAACCGGATTTTAATTATCCAGCTTCGTTTAGGCGCAAATCTTGTTTAAACCCAGTAAAAATCGAAAAAAATCTCCAAAAACAACATTTTTTAACACATTAAAAGTTAATTTTCTCTGAAACAGAAAATGCCAAGAAAAAATCCGGTTGCGAATTTGAATTCTACATTGAAAACCCTATAAAAGGGGTCTGTCTTTAACATTATTGAAGGTTAAATAACAAAGAACTAGCTTCCCAATCATTTAACACTACCTACTTACATATCTGACTTTTAAGCTGACCGACATAATCTCAACTTTTGAATCTATTAAAGAGAATTCGATTTAAAAATTGTAGTGTTCTTTATAGGATTTTTAATGTAGAATTCAAATTTGCAGCAGGATTTTTTCTCTATCATTTTTCATTTCAGAGAAAAATAACTTTCAATGTGTTTAAAAAAAAAACCGTTGTTTTTAGCGATTTTCCTGATGTTTACTTACTGGGTTTAAATTAGACTTGCGCCTGAACGAAGCTAGATAATTAAAATACGGTTTCATATTCGGATTCAGCACCCCAAAAAACACAAAGTAAGGTGGTTAAACCTGGAAATACGATGGGAAACTTTTAGTTGTGATTTTTCAGATTTCTGAACACGGAAAAAAGGCGTATGGGCTGTAACATTGAAATTCGAGCCAATCTGGAAAAAGGCTTTCATTTTCCGATTCAGCGACCTCGAAAACCCCCCAGACCACTGTTACTTTCTTGGTTACTGGACATCACTTTTTTTTGTTCCCCCCGTGTAATTAACTATACGATGGGGTAAGGTTATAATAAATAAGTGACAACGTTTCAATATAGATCAGTGATCTGCGTCAAAGGGCTACCATATACAGAAATAATAAATCAAATACTTTTTATTTGCCATAAACACATAGGTTAAAATAAAAAACTCAGGATATAATACTTAGGTACTAGAAAAGTCTATAGAAACATATGTAGAGTGAAATAACAACCAAATGAGAAGAATACGAATACTGAGTAGGTACAAACCAAATTTTCTCAGCTACAAAAAATGTATAAATACTGTAAACATAAAATACAAGTAAATTGTAAACATACCAGATCTATGATCAATACAACAACGAACATGTTCAACACAACAACGTTCGTGTATGTTAACATTTAGAAACAAATTGGCTTTTGTGGGGGCGAATGAATTATTGCGCGAACAAGATTCACCCTTGGGTAACGGTATTAAGCTGGTTCACCACGAAACCCACAATAAAATAATAGAGAGTTTTTGGTGACCACTAACGTACCCTTAACGTCACCCTAACGTACCCAAGAGTACGTGACCTTGAGAGGACGTTAGCAACGTTGTACGTTAGAATGGCTCATTTAACGTCAGCCGTTTGGGGACCTAAAGGCACACGACACCAGCCTAACCTTCCTGTAAATGTAACCCTACTGCTCACCTCAAAATTACCCGAATACTACTGAAGTAAATATAATAGTTTTTCTTTTCAAATGCCTCATTACCAACCAATTATATTGATGTAGAGGGTAGGTTTTTGAACACCCCTCAAACTTGGTTATTTTACGTTTCAAGTCGCGTAGAAACCGAATGTGCCACCTGACGTCCGCCTCCGCTCAGCTTTACTAGCCTTCAACTCGATCGAGAAGTTCCATTCTTTTGCGCTCAGGCTCTATTTGGTCGATTAGAGCCTTGTTTCTATTATTATTTCACATATTTTAAATGAGAAAACTGAGTTTTAAGACACTACTTCTTCGCAGTATTGTTCTTAGTTTACCTGAACTCTCAGCTATTTTCTCGTGAACATTGCGTGAAGTGCTGCCTCCACTGATGATTTTGTCAGGTAAAATCCTGTTTCATTGTCATAGAGATAAATACTTTTTCATACTTGTTGATAATTTGCCCAACGGAAAACCCAAAAGCATGAAATTCGTAACGACTAATGACCTATAAGTGCAACTAAACCGCGGTGTTCCACACTTGAGGCTTACTATCCATCCCCTGTTTACGAATTGAAAACTAAAAATGAGACATTAGCCCGTATTTGTATTGAAACTAACATGAAATTCAAATTCAGGATTGAAAATCGGCGTTTCATATCGAAATGAAGAACATGATTAGTCAACCAGTAGACAACAAGACAGCTGGGGGGAAAATATCGCGTTACCCAACCACCGTTAACGTGACATTAAAATTGAGGCAACCGTTCTCCCCCCAGTTCCATTTGGGTTAGCATCTTCGTTTGCTCCCTCAATACTACGGTAACGGGTGACGTTAAGTTGAAGTCGCCAAAAATTCTCTATTAACAAGAACGAGAGGTTCAAGCGTTCGACGGACTAGACTCGACTGACTACGCCACCAACCCCAACCGAGTGGACTTGGATACACATAGGGTTTGTTCGGACACGTAGTTCGTAACCGTTCGTAACTGGACACGCCCATTTTTGGCTGTTCGGACAACACGAGAACCAGTTCTGGAAGACCTCGAACTAGCAGTTCGTTGTTCGGACGTAGTAGTTCGTTACCATTCCGAACCAGTTCTACCAGTTCTGTCTTTTTTCCAGAACTAATAGTTCTAGACATGCGCAGTAAACAAGCTTGGCCCGCCCCGTATGCACGTACCTCCCGCCAAACTTTCAAGTTGTCATCAGCCTTCTTATTCACGTTCTCGCGCTCACAGAATTTTTATCTGATGTCTTTTCAATTTATCTTGCCCTTAACGTTTCATACAACTGTAAGTAACTCGTGTAGGTACACGATTGCGACCTTACGGTACAACATAAAAACATTCCGATTCTAGAGATGGGTTTCTATACCCCTACTTAGAATAGCCTAAAATTATTATTTTAGGGTTAAAAAATCGAAGTACCTATGTGAAAAAACGTCCTTTTTAGCAGTTGTTGCCTTTTCTCTTAAACGCCTCGAGGGATTTTGATGAAATTCATAGGAGTTATTCTTCTTCTGGGTGCAAATTATATTCAGTTCCCCTCATCCCGTAAGACAGGTAGGTACTTAATTAGCAAAAAAGTTCTTAAATGACCAATTGGGGGGGATAATCGGTTTTAGCACTTTTTGGTCTATTCTCCAAACTGGCTCGAGGGATATCAATGAAATTCATAAGAGTTACCGAGGTCAAGTTCAGTTCCTGACAGGGCAACTCTCAACTAATGATAGAGGTTTAGTTCAGATTTATGTGTTCAGTAGCCATTTTCAAAAAACATCAAAGTCAAACCTTGGGCGGAAATACATTGAACATGAAAGTACGCAATTAAATTCAAAACATTTTATTGAATAAAAATTTAGGTATTGCTGCTTAAATGTAGTATCACAAGATACTAACAGGCCTCATAAACATTAACACGCGGTTAACAGACCTGATAAAGTATAACAAAAATATTGAGTTATAGTTTTTATAACACAAATTACAAACATGTAACCATGTTTTGGGAAAAAGATGGAGAGGTTATCAGGTTATCAATTCCGAACTACACGAGATGGCGTTCGGATTGGGAGCTCAGAACTAAGAGTTCTGAACCGGTTCCCATCCCTCCCTTTAGAGTTCGATTCTGAACTAGATGAATTCCGAACTGGTTCGGAACTACGTGTCCGAACAAACCCATAGATAGATGTCGAGGTCCAGAAGACAAACAGCCCCGGTATCAACCTAAACGAATCATTCGATTAAAGTGCTGGCTTCAACAGCTTTCTATCATAATTACGAATGCTAAGTAGGTACAAACTAAATTTTCTCAGCTAAATAACATGTATAAATACTGCAAATATAAAAAACAAGTAAACTGTAAACATAGCAGATCTATGATCAATTCAACAACGAACACGTTCAACAGGATCAACAACTAACACATTTAGCTGCAAAAAAAAAAAAAAAAAAAAAAATCCTCAAAGCTAAAGGGATCAAGTGTATGTAAAAATTTAGAAACAAAATGCTTGAAACGCTTTCGATCATAATTACGAACACTTACAGCGAGTGTTAACTCCATCACTATAACCATTTCGCGTTGTTTACTGAAGAGAACAATTAGGTCGTCATATTTAGAGTACGATACCGATGAGAGGTCGAAACAAAATCAGACCTCTGGACAAAAGTCAACATTCAAGAATATACTTTTAGAGGAAAGGTAAGGATATTCAAATTTATGAAGGCGTGTCTGCAATTGCCTCTACAGCCTAACCCTGCTAATTCTCTGACTGCAAGACTTTGGCAGATGAATATGAATGATGTTGAAGGTGAATTCCCACAATAGAAGATTATGTACACCTAGCTTTGCAAGGCTGCATTAAAAGCAGCCAAATGATGAATCTTTGGATAATGATTTGCAGTTTTAGCGAATTTTTGAAGAAAATTAAGCTATTGCTCTCGCCTCAAAATTTGTAGAATGTGAATTTTTGAAAGAATTTTATGCAGAAATCCGTTTCAGACTATTCTGAATCATATTCTGAAGTTAAAAGAATTTTTAGCGAATTTTTGAAGAAAATTAAGCTATTGCTCTCGCCTCAAAATTTGTAAAACGTGAATTTTTGAAAAACTTTTATGCAGTAATCCGTTTCAGGCTATTCTGAATCATATTCTGAAGTTTAACGCATTTTTTTATGTATGTATGTATGTATGTATGTATGTATGTATGTGTCATTCCAGACGATAACTTTCCGTAGAATTGTGCTAGAAACTTCAACAAATTTTAAAATGTTAAGGACACAAAACGAAAGTTCAAGTTCGTTGGCCAGCATGATCGGATTACATCTTCGGGTTGAAATTTTCAAAAATGTAGTAATAATTTTCAAAATAGCCTGTTTTTTGCAATTTGTTGTACGAAATAATTTTTTCAGCATACTAACATGTGGTATATTCGGAATCAGCGTAAAATTTCCTATAAGAATATACTATCAAGTTTTAAAAAATTTCAAAGTTGAAAAATCAGTCAAAAATCGAAATAATGCCGTTCGCTAGTTGTAAAAAATTGGTAATATTTGCATGAAACATTGTCCAAATTCAGATTGAACTACTCTTATTGAAGTATCCCTGTATAACCAATCCTAGAACCATGCTGTTTAAAACGTAGGTAGTAGGTGCTTAAAAAAAAAAAAAAAAAAAAAAAAAAAAAAAAAAAAAAAAAAAAAAAAAAATGTAATCACAACTGATGAGTTTACTCTGTGCATGTGTTAATAATTTGATTCCATGTTTGTCTATCAAAGTCATAAAATAAAATTTCTCAACACGATCAATAGCGACTGAAATGTCGAAGATTTCTTCAAAAATTTGCTCATGGGGTCATGCTGCATGACTGGACTTTTTTTATGTATGTATGTATGTATATATGTATGTATGTGTCATTCCAGACGATAACTGTCCGTAGAATTGTGCTAGAAACTTCAAACAAATTTTAAAATGTTAAGGACTCAAAACGAAAGTTCAAGTTCGTTGGCCAGCATGATCGGATTACATCTTCGGGTTGAAATTTTCAAAAATGTAGTAATAATTTTCAAAATAGCCTGTTTTTTGCAATTTGTTGTACGAAATAATTTTTTCAGCATACTAACATGTGGTATATTCGGAATCAGCGTAAAATTTCCTATAAGAATATGTATCAAGTTTTCAATTTCAGTCAAGTTCAAGTTGAAAAATCAGTCAAAAATTGAAATAATGCCGTTCGCTAGTTGTAAAAATCGGTAATATTTGCATGAAACATTGTCCAAATACAGATTAAAACTACTCTTATGAAAGTATCCCTGTATAACCAATCCTAGAACCATTCTGTTTAAGGCTAGAACCATGCTGTAGATAGAATTTGATTCCATGTTTGTCTATCAAAATCATGAACTAAAATTTCTCTACACGATCAATAGCG
Source organism: Adelphocoris suturalis (assembly GCA_030762985.1). Classification (NCBI taxonomy): domain Eukaryota; kingdom Metazoa; phylum Arthropoda; class Insecta; order Hemiptera; family Miridae; genus Adelphocoris; species Adelphocoris suturalis. The sequence goes on along the minus strand of JAUMHS010000014.1, from coordinate 1,053,340 downwards.
ACTGAAATGTCTAAGATTTCTTCAAAAATTCGCTCATGGAATCATGCTGCATGACTGGACTTTTTTTTTTCGCCATGGTACTGACTCACTACACCATGGGTAACACAAGGATTGAAATGAGAAACGAGCAAAATCGTAGGTTTTGAAGATTATTAAAAATGAGAAATCAGTTTTTTTAATGGATTTTATTATGAAATTTCGAACATAAGGGGCCTAATACATGAACAGTCCACAGTTCTGAGGTCGGAAGGACCTATTTCGCCTTAAATATTGGATAAATTGAAATTCTTCGTCGTTAAAGTATTATACATTTTTATACATAATACCTACCCATGTTGAGCGTAAATTGAATAGACAAGAAATATAAGGATGATTACAATAAAACTATTCCAATAACAACCAACTCATTAACTAAACTGAACCAGTTAAAATATAAACGGAGGCGGGATAACGAATTGGCCAACAACCAAATTGTAAAATGAGAACTTACAAGAATCAAGTACAGAGAAACACCTGCAACTGTGTGTTTGTAATATTTTATTATCACTTAAAAGCAGGCTATACTTGAGGTAATATAACACGCCTTTTTCCAAAGCTTTTTACAATGTTATTGAAAATTTAACTTAGTAACTAACTAGGGACTTTATGAATCAGAGCGTAGCTTGGTAGTCATAATGTCAAAAGGCTTCTTACCTAAGATACAAATGATTTGATTTGATTGAAAAATGAGATGTCTATACATAAGTACAATATTAAAATGTCATAATATGATTCCTGATCATGATCAACTAATTATCAAAGAAATGTTGGGGTCATTAGGTACATCAAGAGCTCACAAAAAAAAAACCTGAATGCGTTTTAGGTGTCTCAACTGAGATGAATACCTCGGAAGACTCAGCTATCACGGACGGAAGACCCCTCGCCTAATAACAAAACATCATATTTTAATTTATGAGAAATACATAATACACACACATACAATACATATCATATGGAATCAGGATTCTCATCCGTTGAAAAATCAGTTTTAAATTAGTTCAACCCCGAAGGGCTAATAAACCTGCAAGCATTCATAAGTATTTTGCTTCCAAGTCTCCATAAAGGTAGCGGAAGCATTGCTTTCACTTTCGGGAAAAGTATAAAGGAAAGCATTGGGGAAAAGACATTTTTTTGGTCTCCAAAATCAAAATTTCCTCTCGTTTCCTTTACGTTTTAGACCATTCTGAAACACTTTGGTGCCTTGTCTGTCTGTGTGTGTGTCTGTCGTGTGTCCGCAAACCCTGTAACAAGCTTATTTTCCAAAGAGCTTATAATAGGATAGAGAGAGCATGTGTCTGTTAAACTGTGGGAGCTCATGAAGCCAGTTTTCTCTAAGGGGCGGGACCTACAATAACCAATAATCATATGGTCGGGAATAACCTCCAACACTGTTATATAACCTCATTTCATCGTTATCGTTATTTCATTGGCTACCTGGTTTCTGCCCCTAACATGGCGGAGTCTCAAGTGGCTTCAAAGACGTCCTCTCTATCCTATTATAAGCTCTTTGTTATTTTCCACTGTTTTCATCCGATTTTGATGAAATTGTCTGAGAATGCGCGGGCTAGGGGGTAGACGGTTCCCTTTCAGTTTCATTGTTGCCAAATCAATAATTCATTCTCCTCCATTCACCCCTTCAATCATGAAATATCAAACTCCTGACACATTTCTCAAAACTAGACCAAACTCATAGTTGAACAAAAATAGAATCACGAAAATCGGAGAGGTGTAGTTAAAACATCATGATTTTTTAGTATTACCCCTTCATTCACCCCCTCTATTGATGAAATTTAAAAAATCCAGATAAACGTTCCCAAACTATATCAAATTCATAATGGAACAGAATAAGAATCACAAAAATCGGTCGACATTTGTAGCTTGGGCAGAGCTTGATCCCCTCCACCCAACACCTGGACAGTAAAACCGAAATTCCCAAGGTTTGTTGCACAACTAGACCAAAATTTGAATCGAACAAAATAAGAATCATGAAAATCGGTTGACCATTGTAGCCTATGTGGCGTCAATAAAATTAGTCGAGAAAAACCACGTTTTTCGGACTTGCCCCCGCCATTCCCCCTACGCAATCTTGAAACTCAAAATTGTTTGAGTCGGATCTTTGAGTGCAAATAAATGTCAACTACTCATTTTATTTTTGCAAAAAAATGTTCTAAATTATATTCTGCAATTCAAAATAAACTTTAGATATCTAAATTTCTTCATAAAACATAAAAGTGCTGGCCACAAACTCATCCTTTCATTTGGAAAGCTCCATTGTTTGGCACAAGAACGGAATTTCAATCTCAACCCTATGGAAAGCTATCTTTTGGAATGATATATATGTTACTGTAAAAGCCCGAAGTGCGGTAAATATTAGGATTTACCAGAAAATCCTAGCATTTCCCAATATTGTTGGTGAAAGCCCGAAATTATATGAAAAACGGGCATTTACCGCTTGACAGTTGGTTAATCTAAGGCTGAATTCACACTGCCCGCGATGCGATGCGATGCGAAGCGAAGCGAATGGAGGCGCGAACTTCCAAGCGATGATGTGTTCACACTGCAAGCGATTACAGGCGAGCGAGTAGACCAGTCGAGTATTTGGTGTCCCGGAAAGATGTTCCCATTTAACTCTGTTAATTCCTTTTTATTAGAGTCTAGTACGTTGAAAATTAAAAGAAAGCGTAAAAGAAAGTGGGTTCATGAAGTGAATCAGCCAAGATGTGCGTTAGGTGAATATCACCATTTGTACCCACAACTGCGAGAGGATGAAGAGCGGTTTTGGAGGTATTTCAGGATGAGCTCAAACACTTTTGACTATATTTTATCCTAGATTTCAAATGCAGTGCAGAAGCAGGACACTAATTTCAGGATGGCCATACCGGCAGAAGAAAAGCTTATGGTCACAATTAGGTGAGTAAGAAATTTTTAATTATAAAGTTTAGTCAATGTATTTTTAAGAGCGGAAATGCAACAAGTTTCTTGATTGCGGAAACGCAATCAAGAAAAACAAGATAATTTACAATGCACAACAAACTGGAGAGCGCGAAATCTATTACTCGCACGAATCGCTCGCTTCAAATCGCAACGTTCCTTGCGATTGCGAGAGGCCACTCGCACGAAATCGCTCGCAACCGCCCTCTACCGCTCGCAGTGTGAACACCCGTCGCCTCCTCCATTTAAAAACCTTACTCGCGCGGCGTTTTGTCTTTTTCGCGCGTAATCGCATCGCTTCGCTTCGCTCAAATCGCGGGCAGTGTGAAAGCCGCCTTAGGATTGACTGACCAATTTGGTAAATGCCCAAAAAACCTTGTGTGAATGAGGCATTTCTGACTTTTACCAATCTCTCTTGGCAAATGTGCGGATTTCCCACGACTCGTTGGTAAATGTAGTACCTACAGAGGTTTGCATGCTTGCGTGGTCTGAGCGGATTCGATGTATTCAGGACATGAAAAATGGAGCTTAACATGAGGGAATAAAATGCTCTCCCTAAGAAGCCATGTTTGAAGTATCAATGAAAATGGGTTTGGCTACCTTGAAACTCCCCTCGAAACTCCCTCTTGGTATGATAATGAAACTCGCTTCTGAGGAACAGCCGGGGAAATCCTTGTTGTATCTGTCCCATCCACGTCTCAACAAGGTGAAAGTCTTCTGCAACCTATGAGGAACTTGCCCACGAAACAGCTGAAACTGAACCTCATGATGTCGGTGAACTTGAGGACCGCAGTGCCTTCGATCTGGCATCTGCCACCGAGAGGAAGATGTGTGCGCTCAGGGGAATCCGCTAGGAAAGGACTCGAGTCTGTAACAGAGTTACCTCCTGAGAGGTCCATCAAGCTCCCGTCAGAGCACCAGAGACAGCGTTGGCGGCGTCCCGTTGAGGAATCAATGGGAAGCACGCGCTGTTCTCGATCGTTTTAGACAGCTGGTTTTGGCGTCGGATGGTTTTCTGGTGACAAGAATATCAACCTTCCCCGAACATGGCTCATTAAAAGCTATGACTAGGGGTGTTATCTCTCTGACGGATGCCTCTTTACCTCCTCTACCTTTTTATGAGGATTTAGGCCCCCATTGCACCTCTGGGGGGGGGGGGGGGCACCTAAATTCCTTATATGGTAGCAGAGCGTGGTTTGGATTATGCACGGCTGACGCCTAGTAGTCCAATCCACTATTTTTTGGGGCGTTAATGTTTCAGAAGAAACATGGCCCGGGGTTCCAGAAGGAATTCCCATTATCACCCTTTGGTATATAAATAATTTCATTGGTCTTTGAATTATAATTTCTCTTTTATTCCCTTTTTATATTTTATATACCATATTTTCTTTCAATTTTATGCCACATGAGTGCACAATTTAAGTCCCCTAAGTTGGGCAAATTCATTTTATACTATTTTCTTTCAATTTTTTCGCCACCTGAGTATTGCTATATGTCAATTACCAGGTTAGTGCGCCATTCAAGTCCCCATAGTTAGGCAATTTAATTTAAAAGTCCCCAATGTTGGGCAAATTAATTTCTATATATATTTTGATTTCCTAAGGTACAAGTCTCCATAGTTGAGCATCCGTTTTGTCCCGATTGTTCAATGAAGATACTTCTTATGAAGCTTCATTGACAATCCAGTTATAATTTCTATTCCCCCATCCAAAACGCCAATGCAGCTATTTATGATTGAATGAGCATTAGTTCTCAGCTATTCACTATTCCACCCAACTACCATACTTGATCTTCAATCAAGTATGTCTTTAAGGGGAGGAGTGTAACAGAGTTACCTCCTGAGAGGTCCATCAAGCTCCCGTCAGAGCACCAGAGATAGCGTTGGCGGCGTCCTGTTGAGGAATCAATGGGAACCACGCGCTGTTCTCGATCGTTTTTAGACAGCTGGTTTGGCGTCGGATGGTTTTCTGGTGACAAGAATATCAACCTTCCCCGAACATGGCTCATTAAAAGCTATGACTAGGGGTGTTATCTCTCTGACGGGATGCCTCTTTACCTCCTCTACCTTTTTTATGAGGATTTAGGCCCCATTGCACCTCTGGGGGGGGGGGGGGGGGGGGCACCTAAATTCCTTATAAGTCTCAGGCGAAAAAAATGAAAAAAACTTCAAACGAAAAATTTTCCGAACCTGAAGTTGGCCAGAACGTTAGAATAAAAATTCCAGACGTTGGCCTTTCTAAAATCGACCAAAATAATTTAATAGCTGTTATCCTGAAGGAAGAAGACGATTTCTACCAACTTGGAACATCTTCAGGAAAGATGAATACGTTGGATTTACGTAATCAATTCGAAATTTGTGCCGAGACCTTCGTATAACCTGAAGATGTACCTACCTGATGAAGAAATAAGCCTTCGTACCGCGGTTCGGAAAATCATTGGTCGGCGGCCAGGGTTCCGAGAAATGCAATTGTTTTAAAAACTGTTCCACTAAAAAATGCCTCTGCAAGTCAGCAAATGAGAAGGGCAACTCGAAATGCCATAATTCTCTACCGTGTTGTAACAAGTGATTTATTGTAAGTTCCTTGCTGTCATTTTACTTGATTTTACTACGTGAAAATAAAGTTTGAAAGTTCACAATGTTAGTACACTTACATAGTTGATTTATAAGTTTGCAAAGTGGAAATTATAAGGAATTTAGGTGCCCCCCCCCCCCCCCCCCAGAGGTGCAATGGGGGCCTAAATCCTCATAAAAAGGTAGAGGAGGTAAAGAGGCATCCCGTCAGAGAGATACCACCCCTAGTCATAGCTTTTAATGAGCCATGTTCGGGGAAGGTTGATATTCCTGTCACCAGAAAACCATCCGACGCCAAACCAGCTGTCTAAAACGATCGAGAACAGCGCGTGGTTCCCATTGATTCCTCAACGAGACGCCGCCAACGCTATCTCTGGTGCTCTGACGGGAGCTTGACGGACCTCTCAGGAGGTAACTCTGTTACACTCCTCCCCTTAAAGACATACTTGATTGAAGATCAAGTATGGTAGTTGGGTGGAATAGTGAATAGCTGAGAACTAATGCTCATTCGTTCATAAATAGCTGCATTGGCGTTTTGAGGATGGGGGAATAGAAATTAAAACTGGATTGTCAATGAAGCTTCATAAGAAGTATCTTCATTGAACAATCGGGACAAAACGGATGCTCAACTATGGAGACTTATACCTTAGGAAATCAAAATATATATAGAAATTAATTTGCCCAACATTGGGGACTTTTAAATTAAATTGCCCAACTATGGGGACTTGAATGGCGCACTAACCTGGTAATTGACATATAGGTGGCATGAAATTTAAATAATATAAAATGAATTTGCCCAACTTAGGGGACTTAGATTGTGCACTAACCTGGTAATTGACATTATAGCAATACTCAGGTGGCATAAAATTGAAAGAAAATATGGTATATAAAATATAAAAAGGGGAATGAAAGAGAAATTATTATTCAAAGACCAATGAAATTATTTATATACCAAAGGGTGATAATGGGAATTCCTTCTGGAACCCCGGGCCATGTTTCTTCTGAAACATTAACGCCCCAAAAAATAGTGGATTGGACTACTAGGCGTCAGCCGTGCATAATCCAAACCACGCTCTGCTACCATATAAGGAATTTAGGTGCCCCCCCAGAGGTGCAATAGGGGCCTAAATCCTCATAAAAAGGTAGAGGAGGTAAAGAGGCATCCCGTCAGAGAGATACCACCCCTAGTCATAGCTTTTAATGAGCCATGTTCGGGGAAGGTTGATATTCCTGTCACCAGAAAACCATCCGACGCCAAACCAGCTGTCTAAAACGATCGAGAACAGCGCGTGGTTCCCATTGATTCCTCAACGGGACGCCGCCAACGCTATCTCTGGTGCTCTGACGGGAGCTTGACGGACCTCTCAGGAGGTAACTCTGTTACAAAATAAAGTTTACAAAGTTAGTACCGTTCGCCTTTATTCCAGCTTTTACCGCCAAACGCTGGGAAATGTTAAGATTTACCACAATCAGTTGGTAAAAGTCCGAAACACACGCTCTAACTGAAATAATCCTAGCTTTTACCAAGATTCTTGGAAAAACCTAAGATTTACTGGAAAAAGTCCGATTTGAGTGCCAACACTGGGCTTTTACCAACAATAATGGGAAATGCTAGGATTTTCTGGTAAATCCTAGCATTTACCGCACTTCGGGCTTTTACAGTAACATATACATATGAAAATGTGAAATCCAGGAAGTGTTTCAGAATGCCACAAAATAGATTTCAATTGAGAAAATTTTCGAAAATTTTGAATTGAAAAATTTTGGAGCCTTTGCATAAGTTTCTTTTTTGACGAAAATTCACTAAAATGGCTAAAAATTGTTAGTTTTACTTTTATTAGCAGTTTGTGTGAGCAGAACCAACTTTTGGTTTATTATTTCCAATAATAAGCCTATGTGATCGTGTAGCAAAAAAATTTTATAACCCCCCCTCAAACTTTGTCACTTTACGTTTCAAGGTGCGTAGAATTCAAATTTGAAATGTCCGTCCGCCGTTCGCCGTCCGGGCCATAAAAGGCCTAAGAATTTACTTAAAAAACACGTTCTTTCGCACATAGACTCCATTTGGGGTCTAGTTGGTCTTAACGTTTAACCATCTCAATCGCTTTACTCGCATAGATGCTATGGGCCAAAAACGGGCGAAAAAGTGTCTTTTTCGAGGCATTGAGTGTTAGACGTGTTAGACGCACGCCTGGCACGCTTGGCAGGGGGTCACAGTGGGTGGTGAGGGGGGTGGAGTGAGAGGAGGCGCCGCGGCACCATGAGGTGGGTACAGCGTTCCTTCGAGGCATGAATATATGTTTTTTTCTAGGTCATATTTGTGTGTTAATACCAATGCTTTTCCTACGCATATTTAATAACATATCCTCTCGACTTTTCGTACGTACTTAGATAATGATATTATTAAGGCAATAACTATTTGAATAGATAGGAGCTCAAATCGAGAAATATAAACATGCGTATATAATTATAGAAGCATAGGTTGTGGCAACTCGAAATAGGACACGCCGAGGAGTCTGGGCGGGCCTGACGCCAAAAGCCAACTAAAACTACGATCAAACTCAATTGAAAAAATAATAAACCTTTGTGAAATAATTTGCAGCGTTTTTAAATAGAGATAGGTAAGATATAAGAGGGTGAAAAGTCAAGCTTTATACGTGGAAGTCAAGTTTCACTGAACAAATTTTGGTGATTATTTGTCACTAGGTGAACCGGGGTTAATATTAATTTTGACTTAATCACTGGAAAATTTGATTAGAAAATGCTCTTCTTTTTATTTGCTGGTTTGGTGAACATGTTGCGAAAAACGCCACGCGAATCGGTCTGTTGGAGAATAGGGTGGAGCCCGTCATTTCATTAATCCCTAGATGTCCTAGAAAGGCTTGTAACAACGAGAGGTGACGGAAAGAGAGAGTTCCTCCTTCAAAGGTGAGAGGCGATTAACCTGCTACACCCAGAGGTTGTCCTGTTGGTTATTTAAACCGCCAAGCATATCCCCAGATGCAGCATATTCAAGACTCGAGAAGGAGGAACTACTATCCATCACAGGCTGTCGCCAATGCGATCATATTCTCAATACTCATTCTATGCTGCTTTTTATACCTAACTGGACTCTGCCCCAAGCTGCATCCGTTGTGTTGGATGGGAATGAAGGAGTGACGGAGGGGAGGTCGGAGAGAGGGGAGAGACCTACCTACTAGAGTAGAGGGGATAGAGTTAGTTGGACCCCGAACGGTAAGTGAACAACATTAAAAGCGCTTCTGTAAGTAACCTAACTCTTTCTGCATTCCTATACGGATCATTACACACCTACAGATAAATTCCTTCACATCAACATACTTAGATATTATTGTACACTATTATACAATAACATACTTACGGCCAAGTGCTATGATTTACACACATACCAACATACGGCTAAGTGCCATGATTTATTTGTGCTCTCTCTCTCTCACAGCCAAATGCTGTGATGTACTCACATACTTACATACGGCTAAGTGCCATGATTTATTTATCCTCACTTACGGCCAAGTGCTATGATTTCTCATACCTATTTACCTACAGAGAATGAGAACACAACTCGCAATTAACAGGACTCATCTACGCCAACATACCTACATACAGTAATCCTATGAACGTAGGTGAGACCTGTGGATGGGCAAGGAACTGCTATAAGGGGAGTATGGGAGGCAGTTCAACAAACATACAGTTATTTACTTGTAATTTGTAGGTAACTACCTACTTACAACACTTCATATCCAGGTAAAGTATATTTTCAATTAACCCAATTTGCGTCATCTCGCGACACAGGCTCCCTATCAAATTTTGTTGTAATCAGACAAACGGCAAAACTTTTAGCACACTTAGCTGATCAGGATGAAGCCTGTAAAGTCATTCTTCCCTTGTTGTTCCAGAGAGGCTACCTAACAAATTTCGACGTCCTATGGCCCGTATTCTTGTGACTTCACACCTGGAGTAGGTTCTTGTTTCAGCCAAAGTCGGCCATGACGGCCCTACGTCAATGAATCGCTACTCAACTAACCTATTTCTCACAAGAAGTTTGCCGTCTCACGTCAACATAATTCGTGGTTATAAGGCCATTTTCCAACAGTTTTGTTTTGAAAATGTATAATATTGTAGCAATACAAAGTTTCAATTCGACTAAATGTTATGATAATCGTGCCTGCCAGCGCAATAATTGATTGTAGGTTGCTGTCAACGATACCAATCTAACGTGAACGAGTTTTTATTAGGACTAGGAGCCTACTAACTATAGTAGTTAATCAGTGTCAGAAAACTAAAGAACTTCATTCGTTTAGGCTTCGAATAAACTATTAACTAGTAAAGAAAAGATGGTTGAAAATTCCTCAGGTGTCTGTAGTGCTGTGTAAGTACCTAGCCATTGCTCAGGTAGCTTCATCAGCGTTTTATTATAAGTTCGTAGTACTATGCTTAACTGAGGAAGCTTTACTTGTTATATTGAATGAATAAAAGGAGAGATTTGATAGTTTGTCAAAGTAAACAAGGCAGGTTGTTGCTACACCAAGAAACAAAACTACTTAGGTAGGTACGTACGTCCTACCAGATTTGCTGTTGGTTTAAAGTGCCTAAACAAAGTAGGTGGGTCGTTGCTTTGCTAACGAATACAACCGCTGATTAGCTAGTTTGTCAAATATCGAATCAGGGAATATGCAACATGAATTAAAAACCAGCTGCAAGGAAATAACCTTGAAATGCATTCTTCTGAAGGTAAGATTTCATAAAGACGGCATTGGCAGTGCAGTTATTGCGCGAGTTGTGCAGTTACGCAAATTTTAGGGACAAAAAAGGTAATTAGGTAGGTACCTACTTTAGTTTTATCAATGAAGTACATGAATAAGTAATAATATACGGAAAGTATGTAGGTATAAATTCCCTTTAGGTACTTACCATTCCACATGTGATAGGTATTACTATACCCGCCTAACAGAGCTCTCATAGCACACCCTATACAAGACCACTTTCACAACACTCTAAAGATTTTTAGTTTCAATTGATTCAAAGAACAGTTCTAAAACTAGATAGGTAATCCACAACATCTTTGCGGCTGATGTCTGGAACATCTAGAACACTTGTATGTCAACTCCCCAACACATATTTCATATGGATCTCTACCCCGGGGATTAAATCTTGCGTTCGTAGCGTTAGAGGTCATTAGCTGATGATAACTCGATGTAATTTGCATACTATGTATCACCTTGCATATTACAAAAAATAATTAAAATATTGGCAAGGAACTAGGTAAGACTATGTTATGCAGATGTCCAGCTGGGGCTAAAAATGGCGCATTTTCGCATAGTTTACTCGTCACCATGACAACAAGGTGAAATAACTTCGACTTTGCCTTGCCTCGATGTAAGGATGTGCTAGTGTCCAAGTCACGAGAATATCACCCATAATGAATAAGAGAGATTTTAGCACGATTTTCCCATAATTATTATTGATATTATGGCTCAAGGTCAGCAGATCCTCACCAAAGTCAGCAAGCACAAGTTCCAACGTGGTTACACAACAAAATTTGAGTAAATCAGACCAGCGGTTTAGGAGGAGTAGTTAGCACAAAATGTTATCCATAAATATATAAAGAAATCTGGAAATGAATGACTATTGTAAATGTCTTCTACACCCTCTAAAAGCAAGGAAAACTCACCCCCATCCCCAAGTGCCACCATGCTGATGGCTTTAATACCTCGTTTTCTACAAAAAGTTGGGTAAAATAGCAAAGATGAACTAGTAAATTACAAAATTTATACACAAAAGCATGCTGAAAAATGTTCTTAAATTTCACTATTAACTGTCGAGAAATCTATAACAAATGGAAAAATGTCTGCCAAGTTGGGTGGGCAGTATAGTTTCCTCACTTATAGTAACACGGATGTATAGAATTAGTTGAAATATGAGTTGAAATGATTGAATGCGAAATACAACAGCATCCTAAACGCTAGAATGCAAATGACGGCTATAATTCATGTTTACATGTGCTGAAATCGTCTAAAGGTTAACGTAAACAATGATTGAAAATTTCATCGAAATAGATTCATTATTCTCGGAGTGTCATCCAATATTGGTTTTGCATATGCGTAATAGTTACCTATTATTCAAGCAAATACGATACAAAAAGGGCGTCATTCAGGACCCAACTGCCTACCAAATTTGAACAGATGATAAGAAATCGACGTTAGAAGAAATTAACTTTTGTGCATGCACACAGACTACTATTTATCCAACTGCAATAATATTTATCCCTATAAATATGAGCTTATTAGGTAAATATATATGAGTCCCCTGACCGTCTAGAAGCTTATCTGCAGAATCCCTGAAAAAATGTAATCAAAACAGTTCGATTGGACTCGGAGGTTTGCCTGTGTCAATAGATAAGAGTTTCGTGCATGCGCAATGGTAATATAATTTACAGGGCATCTTCCTAGACCATATACCCAACCAACTACCGAGTTTGAACTAAATCAGGCCAATAGATGACACGAAATTGACGTTATGAGAGATTCACGTTTGCGCAGGCATACAAATTATAGGGGACTGTGTAGGAGCTAACCCACACAATCTCTGAAAATTTCATCGGATTCGGACTGAAACTTGGTATGGTTTCGGGCGTGACAATGATTTACCACAAACAAACAGACACAGAACCAAAATTGATCAGCCTGCTCAGTAACGCAAAAACTATGTGGAAATCTTGATTTTGGAGGACGAACATTTTTTGACTTCTATCACGAACATAAAGCTCCCTACCTTCGGTAGTGAAGAAGCAAAAAATGCTAAAAACAAAATCTTTTTTGAATCATTGGATATTTTTTAGAACTAGTAATTTTGCCATAAAATTGGTGGTTAACAATTTCTTTGCACTCAAAATGTCGAGTGAATTTTCCAAATGATACAACATAACGTCGGTGAAGAATTGATACCTCGTATCTCCATTTTCGTCGAAAACGGGATTTTGGTTTCTAGTAGGTAAGTTCCTTGGTTTTCACCGATTTTAGCGCTCATTTGGTGGATTTTCGCAGTATTACGGCTCAAAAGTGAAAATATTGATACCACGTAACTGGTAGTCAAGAAGAAGAAGCATTGATAACGCATATCAACCCGTTCTCCGCTGCTGCAACATGAGTGCTGAAGGTAAATTTCGTTGTTTTGTACTAAAAAATGGTTGAAACGAGTGGAATTTATGACAGCGTAGTTACTTCAGTAGTTATGATTAAAATGTAACCATGTTTCACTACTAAATACGTACGATTAAGGGGATAATTGGAGTTAAAAATCTCAGTTGGAGATACACGTTCTCAATTCTACAGTTATCTCTAAACTGTGGTTGTTACGGGATTTCAATGTTTACGAATTGAGGAGTTTTTCTGCGCTCTTTCCCAACCTTTTCCAGTATTTTTTCCAAATTTCAAGTTCGGTTGCCAATTTTTATGAAGTCGGCATTACTAAAATAATGAAGTGCTGTGTTGGTTGGTTAGTAGGTAGTGTTTTTATTGAACGTCTAGCAGCTTTTCTTTCCTCTGGTTACAGATGACTTGCTTCTTCCAGATTCTGGTGGATCATCTGATGAAGAAGAACTGAGCCTAGCTGATGATTTTCTGGCCTCATTATCAGATGCTGGCATACACGTTTGTGGACGTTGAAATGCGTTTCGTTGGACAGATTATGAAAATTACTCTGCTCAAACTCGATAGTCTCGCTTCTGACGCATTCGCTAGTCGCAGTCCTCGGCCTAACCATGAGGAGAACGGGATGTGCCCACCAATGTACAACCACCTGTGGGAATTTCACTGGATGACAACATCCACAGTGCAGTTGATGACTGCAGTAACGTGCTCATGTATGAGGACACTTTTCAAGACGGAGCTTTGGCCAGGCACAACACAGTTGTTGTTAAGCCAGTCTGCACTGGTGCTCTGACTTCGGAACCACAAGAAGACATCGGAGAAGGAGTTGATCCTGACTACCAGCCGTCGAATGATCGTGAGGGCGAAGAAGGCTTAGTAGCAAGTGCCATTGATGAACCCCAAGGTGAGAGTTTTCTGTGCCAGCAGGTGGCTTTTCCTGCGCTCTTTTCCAGCTTTTTCCGGCTGATGAGGTATCCTTCAATCCGTCCCGGAAGAAAATCTGGGGACCCTATGGTGAGCGACATTAAAGTCATAAAATACTCGCTCAATGGGACTTTGCAGCTTCAAACGGAATTCGAGGGGCCGTTTATGACACCACTGAGGCCAACACGAGCAGAATAACCGAAAATTACTGACATTCCTAGCGTCCGCAATGTGCCCATTAAAATAAATAAAAGGAAATGGGACGATTTACAGGCACTATTGCGAGTAATACCGAGAGACTGCCACGATTTTTATAAGCAGCTACCTCACTAATTTATTTCGTTACTAAATCTTCGTTAATTTACCTAAGAAGACTGCTATGGAAAGCTGATCTCAGAAGAGGAGAGAAGACTGTGATTTTAACTTTACTGATAAGTTAGGAAAAAGTCAGAGGTACCTACCCTGCACTAAAACTTTGTGTGATACTTAAAGTTTGTGTGATTCTAAAAGGCGAAGTTAAGAAAAAGTGCAGTAATCAGAGGTACCCTGCATTAAATGCATTAAAAGTTTGTGATACTAAAAAAAAGAAAGAAAGAAACGACCAATTTTGTCACCAAGCCAATGACTTTTGAAAAGTCGTTGGTACTCTATTTATTGATAGTTTTAACTTAATAAAAAGTTCAAGTTTTTTCTTATTCTATTTTTTTCTTCTTTGTACCCACAGATCTGTCATCAGGGGTAATAATATAGAATAATGAGAATTATTCTCATTCGTGGTTACAAATTTAGGTATACCTATCGGTAATAGTGATCCCGACTATCGTATCAGACAGTTTTAGTTTCAAAAATTGAAACATAAACTGAATGATTATCATTTAATAACTAATTTAGAGATTTTAATTCGAGGAAAGTTTCGAAATTTTATACAATTGAAATCACGTAAGAGACATATATGCTCATATGAAGATCACGTATCTCCAGTAAAATAATTAATTGGAAAACTAGGATCAAATTGAGTACATAAAACAAAAACTAAGTCAAAATAGCGAATAGTGGTGAAAGGAATTTGAAATAAAAGGAATAGTAAAGAAATAGGGAAGTTTTTTCGCTCTCCTGTAAAGTAGGCAAAATGTGAGTTACGAGGTATCAATTCTTCACCGACGATAATACGGTAATTTATTAAAATTCGCTCATACGATCATGCTGCATGACTGGATCTATTGTTACACAAAGTCTCCAATTATCGAGTAGGTGCTGATCCGGATGTTGCCTGCCTATATAGTAGGTATTATATCCCTCCGGGCACTTTGGGACATTAACGTGGTAGTAGGTTTAGGATTAGACTTCACTTCTCGACAGTGGGGCGCAGGCTTGAGAATGAACAGGCCGACGCGTTGACCCAAACTCAGAGTTTGGGCGACGGGGTTCCATCGGGACCCAATGTTCTTTCTAACTCTAACTCGCCCGACTTTGCGGGCTTTACCCCACCAGGAACAGAGGGCAAAACAATAAACCCTGATTCGGGTTTAAACCCAGGGTTATTGAAGGCGTTGCAAGGTGGCGAGTCAGCAACGGTGATAGAGCCCAGTTACCAGCACATATGCGATGCTGGACGAGCAATGACTGCACTGTTTTTCGACACATCAGTAGTACCCGCCGTCGGGTCATACAAACAGTATGCACAAATACCCTGACGACAATCTCCCGGGACATCCCTCCTTCGGAGTGGTTGTTCGGTGACGATCTGGGGTCCCGTTTCCGGGCCCGATTGGGGTTAGAATCAAGCAGCAAGGGATTGGTCCCAAAGTGCCCTTCAGGGTATATTTATTAATGAACTTCACAAGTTCATTTATTCATAAATTATTACGCTCCAGGAAAATAACCGACAGTCGGAGAGGTTTGATTACATCGGCCTCATAGCTCAACCCGTTCGAGTGTTGCAACTAAAGGGAAATCCCTCCGGATCGGACAACGCGAGTTCAAACTCTCCCTGAGGTATCAAATATTTTTGGGCCGTTGATGTTTGTTACCTACAACCATTCTTGAGATAATGGTATTTTATAAAATTACTTGAAATACACTAATCAGTATTGTCTTATTGGTTTATTATTTCCAATAATAAGCCTATGTGTTCGTATAGCAAAAAATTTTAATAACCCCCCCCCCCCCCCCCCCCCCTCAAACTTTGTCACTTTACGTTTCAAGGTGCGTAGAATCCAAATTTGAAATGTCCGTCCGCCGTTCGGGCCATAAAAGGCCTAAGAATTGACTTAAAAAACTTGTTCTTTCGCACATAGACTCCATTTGGGGTCTAGTTGGTCCTAACGTTTAACCATCCCGATCGCTTTACTCGCATAGATGCTATGGGCCGAAAATGGGCGAAAAAGTGTCTTTTTCGAGACTTTGAGTGTTAGACATACGCAAGCGCGCACGCCTGGCACGCTTGGCAGGGGGTCACGGTGGGTGGTGAGGGGGGGTGAGCGGGGGGTGGAGACAGAGCAGAATCGACTGGGATAGGTCCCAGATGCTTTTGGAATCTAGTGTACCTACGGTTTTAGTTTGATTCCTATAGAAATTAGCTCCGTGGATTGAATGAGACCACTAAGGTGGTTGTACGATCATCCATTTGCTCCCCATCGGGAGCGCAGCTTGTAATGCAAGAACAGAGGTGGGTACTAGAAAAGAGACAGGCGAAAGCCCCAGAGCATGCTGGTTACTATAGCTGCCATCTGATTCAGAAATAATAAACCATTATGTAATAATTTGCAGCATTTTTTCATTTTAAGAAGTCCTCATGGCTGTGAATATTACTAAATCAATAAAACCAAAAATGGATTATTTCGTGTTGTTGATAGTTGAAGTCCCTGCCCATTGAATAGACTAGAAATGGAGAAGAACTCTAGCACAAATTTAAATCTCATGCTAAAAGTTCCAAGTCTTAGCTAAGACTTCAGTTAAAAATCATCAGAGTGGTGTGCCTTAGTGGTTTGCAAATTATGGATAGCAATTATTATGTATTCGGTTCTTATTCAATCTTGTTACTGTATGTGATAGGTACCTATACTCTTATTGCTGCCATAGTGATGGATGAATGGGTCTGCTCATCCTACCATTTCCTACTTATGGAAACAATTGGTTTACAAAAGAGTTTCATATATGACCCGCAATTAATACAAAACTACTTAAATTAAGTAGGAAAGAAATTGACGGGAATATGTACACAATATTACACACATCAAGTACTACTACATTAGCAGGTCGATGTAGGTGGTTTCGTTTAG
This sequence comes from Adelphocoris suturalis, assembly GCA_030762985.1. Taxonomy (NCBI): domain Eukaryota; kingdom Metazoa; phylum Arthropoda; class Insecta; order Hemiptera; family Miridae; genus Adelphocoris; species Adelphocoris suturalis. Next base: position 1,036,427 of record JAUMHS010000014.1, on the reverse strand, counting down.
AATATGCATATGGTGCTGAGTGCATTAGACTGTATAATCTCTTTTTGAGTTTTTGTAATCTACCTCTCCCCCCACCCCACCCCTCCACCACCACCAAAGTGTCCAGTTTTCATCCCCAAAATCACATTGCATCCCTGGGAGGTAGTCACAGCTATCACAGGCATTGAGCTTCTCACGTGTCAGAGAAATGACAACGCAGCTCTACAGCCAACACAATAGTTATTTCTGGGATCGGGTGTACCATTGACATCAGTTAATACGATAACATTGGTGTTTTTCTATAAATGAGTAAAAAAAAAAAAAACCTGAATGTATTTCAAGTGATTTTAGAAAATTTTTGTAACAAATTGAAACTATTGCAATAAATTAAAAAAACGCTGCAAATTATTACACAAAGGTTTATTATTTATGTTTTAGACAGCCCTTCTCCGTAGATCTCTGTTCCATAATTATTAAACGCCGCTCATAGTATATTTAGTATCGGAACTCGGAGCTTCGGACCTCACAAATGGGTTCAATCCATTACAGCAGCGGGATCTCACAATTTTACGCTTTTTAATATAGTTGATAAACATAACAATTTATTACCAAGTCATCTTTCCAACACATAAAAGTGTTACCTATACTGTATATTGATATCATTTAATTGTCAAATTTCAAAAAATGTGCTGACAAAATCACTGAAAATGGCTAAGAATCGTTAAATTGATATTTTTTAGCATGAGATTGGTCTAATAAAGTTTATCAACTATGAAATAGAACATTCAAAAATTTATGTATGAAATTATGCTAAAAACTTGAACATCATTAAATTTTGTTTTAAAAAATCTATAAAATAACAAAAAATAGCCTAAAATCCAAAATCTCTTTTTGAATAGAAGAGTATCATTTAGAATACTTTTTTTTCCCATAAAATTAACAGCTAACATTTTCTTTTCACTCATAAATCTCCAATTTCTAAACAACTTGAAATATACAAAAAAAAAAAGACACTTTTTCACCTAATTTTGGCTCATAGCACCCATGGGTGTGGAGTGATCGAGCTGGCGAGAAGTTAGGACCAACTAGACCCCAAGTGGAGTCTATGTGCGAAAGAACAGATTTTTTAAGTCAATTCTAAGGCCTTTTATGGCCCGGACGGCGGACGGACATTGCGAATTTGGATTCTAAGCACTTTGAAACGTAAAATGACAAAGTTTGAGGGGGGGTTATAAAAATTGTTTGCTATACGATCACATAGGCTTATTATTGAAAATAATAAACCAAAAGAAGTACTTGAAAAAAAATCACTAAAAATGGCTTAAAATTGTTAAATTTATATTTTTTAAGCAAAATTTTAGTCAATAAAAGTTAATCAATACCGAATTAGAAAACTATCTACTAAATTTATGCAAAAAAATATGCAGATAATGTACTTAAATTTCATAATTGTTTACTGAATAATCAATTAAAAATCTGCAGATTGCTAAAACCGAAATACCTGTTTTTAATCATGAAATATTATTAAGTACACGTTTATTCACGATATAATCGGTGGTTAACAATTTTTTGCCTTAGTTTTTACCACTGTAATCTACAAAAATTTGCTCATACAATCATACTGCATGACTGGAACTTTTCAGATGACCAAGCCTACTAACACGATAGTCACAGTTATCACAGGCATAGGGCTTGTAACATGTCAATGTAACATAATATATATATCACTAAAATCAACAAACACTAGTTTCTGCAATCTGATCTCCCATAGACATCAGATAATGAAGTAGCGTGAGTTTTATTATATCATGGGAATAACAAAAACAAACCTGCATGAGTTTTTAGGTGACGTCTCAGACTGGAAAGATGACTAGCTCGATAGTCACAGTTATCACAGGCATAGGGCTTCTCACCTGTCAAAGAAACGTCAAATTATTCACGATATTCATGTAGTTGGAATCTGATGCACCTAACATACACATCAGATAATGAATTGTTCTCAAGAATATAAAAAGCAGAATAGTCAGCTTTTTCACTATATTCAGAAAACACAAAAGGTAGCTTCTGGAATCAAAGCTATCATACTTATCAGATAATGAGGTAGTGACAGTTTTATTATATCAGGGAATAGCAGAAACAAACCTGTATGTGTTTTTAGGTGACTTTTCAGACTAGAAAGACGACTAGCTCGATAGTCACAGTTATCACAGGCATAGGGCTTCTCACCTGTGAAAGAAACGTCAAATATTCCATTTTATTCAACAAACACAAGAAGTAGTTTCTGCAATCTGAACTCCCATAGACATCAGATAATGAAAAGGTGTAAGCCATATTATATCGGGGAACAACAAAAACATATGTGTTTTTAGGTGAATTTTCAAGTTAAAAAAATGACTTTTTTTTTTTTTTTTTTTAATCCTTTCCCCGTTTTGTTTGATACAATCCATAAATCATCTACATAAATAGCCTATGATATGACATATAAACTGTTTCTTGTTTAGCACATAAGCATACCAATTTTAAGTTGCCTATTTCATCCTTGAATTGTGCCCATGATCTTCCTAGCCAATCAATTTCATGTTTCCCTACTCAGAGCCTTTCAGTCACTTCTGAAATCTCGTTCTCCTCTCGGACCCCCCCCCCCCCCGTCACTTTCTCTTTAGGATCCCCTCTTTAGGATTGCGCACCAGGACCTCAAGTTGACCTTCTCCCCCTTGCCATCAACACCAACAGGCTCCCCCTCACCCGCCGCACCAACAGGCTCCCCCTCACCCTCCACACCAACAGGCTCCTCCTCCCCCTCCACACCAACAGGCTCCTCCTCACCATCAACACCAATAGGTTCCTCCCCATTTAAGTAATTTGTTATTGTACGAAGGAGTAAACAGTACAAACCCGTATGTGATCTTAAGTGATTTTTCAGATGACTAAGCTGACTGGCTCGGTAGTCACAGCTATCACAGGCATAGGGCTTCTCACCTGTCAAAGAAATGGAAAATTTTGTAATATTGTGCAAACAAATGGGTAATTTCTGGAATTTGGTGTACCAGTGACATCAGTTATTGAATTAATGTTAGTGTTATTCTATCAAGAAGTAAACAGTACAAACCCGTATGTGATCTTAAGTGTTTTTTCAGATTACCAAGATGACTGGCTCGGTAGTCACAGCTATCACAGGAATAGGGCTTCTCACCTGTCAGACACAAAAAATTTTGTAACATTATGCAAACACAATGGGTAGTTTCTGGAATTTAGTGTACCAGTGACAACAGTCATTGGAGTAATGAGTTATTCTATCAAGGAGTAAACAAGACAAACCTGTGTGTGATCATAAGTGTTTTTTAAGAGCACCAAGCCGACTGGCTCGGTAGTCACAGCTATCACAGGCATAGGGCTTCTCACCTGTCAGACACAAAAAATTTTGTAATATTATGCAAACACAATGGGTAATTTCTGGAATTTACTGTACCAGTGACAACAGTCATTGAAGTAATGAGTTATTCTATCAAGGAGTAAACATGACAAACCTGTGTGTGATCGTAAGTGTTTTTTAAGAGTACCAAGCTGACTGGCTCGGTAGTCACAGCTATCACAGGCATAGGGCTTCTCACCTGTCAAAGAATCGAGAATTTTGTAATATTGTGCAAACACAATAGGTAACTTCTGGAATTTGGTGTACCAGTGACATCAGTTATTGAATTAATGTTAGTGTGATTCTACCATGAAATAAACAGTACAAACCTGTATGTGATCTTGAGTGATTTTTCAGATGACCAAGCTGACTGGCTCGGTAGTCACAGCTATCACAGGCAAAGGGCTTCTCACCTGTGAGACAAAAAAATTTTGTAATATTGTGCAAACACGATAGGTAACTTCTGGAATTTTTTGTACCAGCAACATCACTTATTGAATTAATGTTAGTGTTATTCTATCAAGAAGTAAACAGTACAAGCCCGTATGTGATCTTAAGTGTGTTTTCAGATGACCAAGGCGACTGGCTCGGTAGTCACAGCTTTCACAGGCATAGGGCTTCTCACCTGTCAAAGAATCGAGAATTTTGTAATATTGTGCAAACACAATAGGTAACTTCTGGAATTTGGTGTACCAGTGAAATCAGTTATTGAATTACTGTTAGTGTTATTCTATCAAGAAGTAAACAGTACAAACCCGTGTGTGATCTTAAGTGATTTTTCAGATTAGTAAGATGACTGGCTCGGTATTCACAGCTATCACAGGCATAGGGCTTCTCTCCTGTCAAAGAAATGTAAAATTTTGTAATATTGTGCAAAACAATGGGTAACTTCTGGAATTTGGTGTACCAGTGACATCAGTTATTGAATTAATGTTAGTGTTATTCTATCAAGAAGTAAACAGTACAAACCCGTGTGTGATCTTAAGTGTTTTTTAAGAGTATCAAGCTGACTGGCTCGGTAGTCACAGCTATCACAGGCATAGGGCTTCTCACCTGTCAAAGAATCGAGAATTTTTTAATATTGTGCAAACACAATAGGTAACTTCTGGAATTTGGTGTACCAGTGACATCAGTTATTGAATTAATGTTATTGTTATTCTATAAAGAAGTAAACAGTACAAACCCGTATGTGATCTCAAGTGTGTTTTCAGACTAAAAAGGTGACTGGCTCGGTAGTCACAGCTATCACAGGCATAGGGTTTCTCACCTGTCAAAGAAATGGAAAATTTTGTAATATTGAGCAAACAAAATGGGTAATTTCAGGAATTTCGTGAACCAATGACATCAGTCATTCAAGTCATGTTGATGTTATTCTATCAAGAAGTAAACAACACAAACCCGTATGTGATCTCAAGTGTGTTTTCAGACTACTAAGGTCACTGGCTCGGTAGTCACAGCTATCACAGGCATAGGGCTTCTCACCTGTCAAAGAATCGAAAATTTTGTAATATTGTGCAAACACTATAGCTAATTTCTGGAATTTCGTGTATCAATAAAAACAGTTATTAAGGTAATGTTAGTGTTATTCTATCAAGGAGTAAACAAAACGAACCCGTGTGTGATCTTAAGTGTTTTTTAAGAGTATCAAGGCGACTGGCTCGGTAGTCACAGCTATCACAGGCATAGGGCTTCTCACCTGTCAAAGAATAGAGAATTTTGTAATATTGTGCAAACACAATAGGTAACTTCTGGAATTTAGTGTACCAGTGACATCAGTTATTGAATTAATGTTAGTGTGATTCCATAAAGAAGTAAACAGTACAAACCCGTATGTGATCTCAAGTGTATTTTCAGACTAAAAAGGTGACTGGCTCGGTAGTCACAGCTATCACAGGCATAGGGCTTCTCTCCTGTCAAAGAAATGGAAAATTTTGTAATATTAAGCAAACACAATGGGTAATTTCTGGAATTTGGTGTACCAGTGACATCAGTCATTCAAGTAATGTTGATGTTATTCTATCAAGAAGTAAACAACACAAACCCATATATGTGATCTCAAGTGTGTTTTCAGATTACCAAGCTGACTGGCTCGGTAGTCACAGCTATCACAGGCATAGGGCTTCTCACCTGTCATAGAATGGAAAATTTTGTAATATTGTGCAAACACTATAGCTAATTTCTGGAATTTCGTGTATCAATAAAAACAGTTATTAAGGTAATGTTAGTGTTATTCTATCAAGAAGTAAACAGTACAAACCTGTGTGTGATCGTAAGTGTTTTGTAAGAGTATCAAGTCGACTGGCTCGGTAGTCACAGCTATCACAGGCATAGGGCTTCTCACCTGTCATAGAAATGGAAAATTGCGTAATATTATGCAAACACAATGGAATTTGGAATTTGGTGTACTAGTGACAACAGTAATTGAAGTAATGTTAGTGCTATTTTATCAAGGAATAAGAAAAACAGACCTGTATGGGTTTTTAGGCATTTTTCTAGACAATTAAGCCAACTTGTAGTAGTGTGTAATAGTGTAATAGATAATGCGTTATTGGCAAAAGGTTCAATAGAAGACAAGGCTTTACGTGTAATAAATAAGGTAGCAAAGGATACATAGCTAGGTACTGCGAAAAAAAAAAAAAAAAAAATCAAAATTTAAAAAATGTGATAAAAATGAAAAGTTGATGAAACACAGTGTGTCTTAACGTAGCAAGTATCTCTCAAAACGATGAATGGCTCGTAGATAGTAGAGCAAGTAGCAATTTCGCTCCTCAAAAAGTGGATTTTATTTCTCATAAAGCAGTAGACTGTGCAAAAGTAGTCACACTTGCGCCAAATGTGGACTGTAAGATAATCGGTTTATGGACAGTCTCTATAATTTCTGCAACCATTCACACTTTACCCATTCAACAAGGCTCTACAAATCAGGTCTGACGCCCCAGCCTGACCAGCTGTGGCATCATAAATGTATGTGTGTTCATGTTCTGTGTTAGCGGCTCTGTTGACAAGCCACAACTGTCCAGAGCTGCGAATGAGGAACTTCTAACAGTACCTTGAAAGTTACTGAATGGGAAAAGCACCAGCCTAAAGACCTACAGCCCTTTTCCATCCCTACTGGCATGTTTGAATGAGCAGAGCTTGTAGGGGTGCCTTGATTTCATATGCATTCACCCGGCCACAGGAGGTGTCCGCTTGACTTCATATGAAGTCATCAGGGTTTAATGGTCTTAGATATTGAGTGTCAGTGGAATTTTTGTGAGAGATTCTATTTTTTACTAAAACAAAGAACTTTTTCGAACTGAAGTTATTCGCTTATTCGCTATATCGAACTCGCTTGGTAACAGTGAACATATTTGTGAGAATTAATTATAAATTGTCGAGGCAAGATCTCTTCCAAGACTCCCTCTCACTATCTGCTGCCCAGTCCTAGTCATCTTCGGAATAATAAGAATTTCAGGCCAGGTGGTGCCTTTGTAAAGATGTTGGCCATCATTTCATCAGTTGAACAGTACTGGAACTCGATTTCCTTGCGCTCAATGGCTTACCTGATGAAGTGTTCTTTGAAGGCAGTATGTTTGAATTTCGCTGTTACTACTGGATCAATAGCCCAATTTATTGCCCTTTGGCTGTCGGTTTGGATTGCTACAGTGGCTTGTTCGACATAAACGTGATTTATCAAATATTTCAGGTGCATGGCTTCTTTTGCAGATTCCAAGTGTGCCATGTATTCACTCTGAGTTATTGATGCGGCCACTGAGTGCTGTTTCCTTGCTTCCCAGCTTATTGCCGTACCATTGATTTGAAAACAGTAACTAGTGTACGAACGTCTATCAATACAGCTTTCCCAATTAGCATCCAACATTCCACTCAGTTCCTTCTTGCCAGTCTTGTGAAAAACAAGAACGAGTGATAGTGACCTTTAATACTCGTTTGGCTGCAGTTCAATGGTCATTTCGAAGGAATCGAATTGAGAAAGGTAGCAGACTGTACACATGATGTCAGGCCTCGTTGATGTTGCCATAAGTGACCTTTTAAACTTAAATAGGTTTACTCCTTATCACCCTTATCAGTTTCACATCACATCCGCAAATATTCAGTTTTTAAATATATTTTAATTGCTTTTTATGTGCAAATTATGCGTATTTGGAATCGATAAATAGTTGTCTTCAAATAAATATAAAAACGTTCGCCGGAAAATACATTTTTTTCGTCAAAATGTAGCATCTACGACAATCTGTCTATGGAGCACATACCTAGTTCATAATATACATGGTAGTTATTCGGTATAATGGCCTCAACTAGGTACAAACTTTTACAAGTGAACTGTTAGTATTAAACTCGGGTCCTAATGAAAGCTAAGTTCATTCGGACTAAAGGTGGAATTTTCCTGACGCGGCTGCGGCCCGCGACAAGACGCTCTCCACTCCTTCAGTGTATTTAGATAAAACCGATTTCCCCGACGAGGCCGCGGCCAGCCTCGGCGGCTACATGGTCTTGAAAACCGCTACATGACAGCCGCCGCGGCTGCGGCCGGACTGGTCGAGGGAGCAGTCTAGCTGCACGCCTACGCGACTGGGGTATGCAGACACGCAATGGGGCTCTATTTTACTCTACTCTATTACGGGTTCTCTATAGAGGGATACTCTATTTTGCCAAATTCAAACTCACCAGAAGATAATCAGTACCAAACCAACGTTCTCTCCCCTCATAATTATACATCCCTCTGAAAAAAGCGACTTGTTTGTGCATTTAGAAATGTATGTACCAACCAATTGTTACTCATAATTAAAAATACTCTGCCAAACACATAGCTTCCTCATCCCTGACGTTCGTGCTTGCGCATGGGCTTGAAATACCTACATTATATGGGACCATCTAGGATTTACCATCCCTGAAAACCGATCGAATATCGAAATCGGACCAAAACTTTAGAATTTAAGGCTGTTATGACAATTATTACCTCAAAGTTAGGGCGACTTTTTCTTCAGCAGAAATAGGTACTGGAACTTGTGCTGTACCATATTTCGTGAGGTCTTCTCTCACCAACAAAACGATGTGGTGAAAAAAAATTTTTTTTTTAAATACATTTTTATTTGTGATAAAGGTGATACATATTAATTAAAAAATGACAATGTTACGTCCCCCTATAAGAAAACTTGCGCTGGGGGTCGGAGTGCTGACTCATCCTAATTATAATTAAATTTATCATATCAACGTACGCAATGTATCTTACAAAAAAATTTATATATATATATATAATATATATATATATATATATGTAATAAAATAACCATCAAAATTTACCGGGATATCGACGAAAAACAGAAATACATTGAAAATCTACCATGGAAACAAAATTGTACTTCAATGAAATTGGTCGAATACATGATTCGAAATTCCAAAAGGCATACTTAAAGGGTTGAAATGAAATACTTTCTCAATTTATTTTTAAAAACAAGTAGCAAAACCTGTTTCCCCTTCAAGGAGGATGGCAGGAGAAGACTAAAGAGATGCAGGAGAAGATTAAAGTGATGCAGGGAAACGACGTACGATCAGACTAAGGGGGCAAAGGCTGATCGAGCAACAAGCCCCATCAGAAGAAAGTCATTTGGAAATTAGCTATCGGGTTAATACATCGACATCGTCACTTGTGATAAAGGGAGCTGTGAATGGAGTTGCCTGAGATCTCTTAGTTGACACCGGGGCTTCAAGGACAATAGTGAATCGTAGTATTCAAGGCTTAGCAAGCACAGAAATTATTCCGATGGAAGCCTTGTGTATTAGGTCTATCTCAGGGGATAGGTTGAAAGTGCATGGTCAAGCAAGAGTATCACTAGATATTGGAAATGGGAGGCCACAGGACCATCAAGTGCTTGTAGCAGATATCCATGAGCCATGTGTGTTAGGTCTGGACTTCCTGGATGCTCATGATGGAATTGTACTTGTGCGTCAGAGAAAGATTGTGCTGGGTGGACCCACCAAGTGTAATGAAAACGCCTTTAATGTCCCGCTTGAGTTAGATCCACCTGCTGAAAACAGATTTCAGGATCTGAGAATTCCTGATAGTGAAACCACTTGTGTGGCTCGTGTGACTCAAGTTCTAACTGTGCACATGAAGAAACTGTATGAAAGCTGTGTGGCTGAATTGGATTCAGAACAACATGTGGAAGTGTTGGGACTGTTACAAGAGTACACCGATGTTTTTGCTGCAAATGAGACTGATTTGGGGCAGATCAGAGGTTGTACCCATTTGGTGGATGTTGGGTCCAGTCATCCCATACTTCAGCCACCTAGGCGCCTTCCTCCACATAGGTTGGGTGAGGTGGATAAGTTAGTATCTGAAATGGAAAGGAATGGGATCATTGAGTCATCCAAAAGTCCATGGGCAAGCCCGATTGTACTTGTGAAGAAAAAGGATAGAAGTACAAGGTTCTGTGTGGACTATTGTAGGCTTAATGACATTACGAAAAAAGATTCCTATCCTCTTCCGAAGATTGACGAGCTCATCTGCGACCTGGCTGGGAGTAGTTGGTATTCCACCTTAGATCTAAAAAGCGGCTACTGGCAAATTCCAATGGCAGACAAAGACAAGGAGAAAACTGCGTTCTGCACACCACGAGGCTTGTGGCAATTTAAGGTAATGCCCTTTGGATTAACCAACGCTCCAGCCACTTTTCAGCGGGCCATGGGAAACCTGTTGCATCACCTAATCCGTCAGGGGAGGGTGAAGGTTTACTTGGACGACGTTCTTGTGTATGCAAGGTCCTTTGAAGAACAGTTGGAGTGGCTACGGCAAGTTTTCCAAGAGATGAGGCTGAATAAGGTCAAACTAAACCCCAAAAAGTGCAAGCTGTTCTCCCCCCAAGTCTCCTGTTTGGGCTATAATGTTTCTAAAGATGGTATATCAGCAGAGGAGTACAAGATTGAGAAGGTAAAAAATTAGCCACAGCCAAAGGATGTGCAAGAACTCAAGTCCTTCCTAGCTTTTTGTTCGTACTATCGTAATTTTGTTGAGGGTTTTGCCAAAAGAGCTGAGACGCTGTACTCCCTTCAGGGGTCCAAGGGCAATTTTATGTGGTCTCCTGAGTGTCAACAGTCCTTTGAGGATCTGAAAGCTGCGTTAACAAATCCTCCGGTATTGGGACATATTTTGCCTGAGGCAGAGTTTGTGTTGGATACAGACTGTTCACATAGAGCTATGGGGGCTGTTCTGTCCCAGATGCAACATGGGAGAGAGTGTGTTTTAGCGTATTTCAGTAGATGCTTGAGCAAGGCAGAGAGAAACTACTGCACTATACGAAAATAACTTCTCAGCCTAGAAGTTGCGCTTAAACACTTCCGTGCGTATGGTTTGGAATGTGGTGGTGAGTTTACGATTCGAACAGACCATGCTTCCTTACAGTGGCTACGCAACTTCCGTGAACTGGATGGACAAATCGCAAGATGGCTTGAGGGCATATCTCAGTACAATTTCCGGGTTGTCCATCGGCCAGGAAAAGAGCATTTGAACGCAGACGGATTGTCACCAAGACCATGTGTGGAAGATGGGTGCACTTATTGTGAGAGACAGGAGAGAAAATTCGAGCAGACAGTCGATAGTTGGCTAGCCCAGTTACAGCCAGTCGGGAATTGGGTTACAGACCAGTTGGAGGACCCTGACCTGCAAGTAGTGTACACATGGGTATGGCGAGGAATCAAACCCGAATGGCAAGAAGTAGTATCAACAGGCTCTGTGCCAAAGGCATGCTGGGAAATGTTTGAGTTGTTGAAGTTGCAAGACGGGCTTCTTGTGAGACATTGGGAAGATGACTCGGGTAAAAGCTCTTGGGACCAGGCGCTGGTGCCTAGGAAACGTCAGAGTGAGGTTGTAGAGAAGGCACATTTGGTTGGGCATTTTGGTCGGCGGAAGACATTGACAAACATCCGCACCCGTTATTTTTGGCCAGGGATGACCAAGGATGTGAAGTATGCCTGCAAAGCTTGTGAAGTTTGTGCGAGGAGGGGAAAGCCCATGACCAGAAAGGCACCTATGCAGAAATATGTCACTGGTGTCCCATTTGAGTGTCTGTGTATTGACATCATGGGGCCATACCTGATGACTGCCCGAGGTGACCGATACCTAGCTGTAGTTGTTGACACATTCACCAAGTGGCCCGAGGTGTTCCCTGTGCCGGATATACGAACATACACAGTGGCTAGAGGGCTAATAGACACAGTAGTGGCACGATTCGGAATCCTAAGAGAATTACATTCTGACCAGGGCCGGACCTTTGAAGTGGATGTGTTTCAGGAAGTCATGAAGATTTTGCGGATTCACAAGACACGCACTTCACCAATGAGGCCCCAGAGTGACAGTCAGGTTGAGAGGTTCAACAGAACCTTGGGAGAATCGCTGGCCAAGCATGTGGGGAATGCTCAGAGAGAATGGGACCTACCATGCAGTCCATTGTCCTATTGGCATTCTGTGCAGCTTGTCACAGTGCTACTTGATACAGTCCGGCGCGGATGACATTGGGAAGAGAACTGACTCTGCCGGTGCAACTCTTAGCTGGACCACCTCCCGGGGCTGAGGCCGTGACAGGGTATGGTAGGAAGCTCCAGGAAGAGATGGAAAGAGCACATCACACGGCTAGAAAGCAGCTGCAACAAGTTTCTGAAAATACCAAACGCTGGTATGATGTGCATGCAAGTAAGCCACGGTTTGAAGTGGGAGATCTGGATTGGTACCACTGGCTTTGAAGAAGGGTCGGCATATGTACGAAACTCCAATCTAATTGGATTGGGCCCTGCGATATTGTGAACCGGCTGTCGGGCGTACTGTACAGGATCAAGCCCCCAAGACGAAAGCTGCGGGTCGTCCATGCAGACACTTTGGCTCCGTTTCAGCGTCTTCAAGAGGGGGAGGGTGTAGTGTAGGAGACTACAGTTGACATATGTTGGGATTGGTGCTAGGAAGCAACATTTGTGTACAATTATCGTTTTGGTTGTCAATAAAAAGTTAGTCTTCTGTAAGTTTACAACAAGTTGTTTTCTGTAATTTCGCAAATCATAATAATATTGATATGATCACAAGCAGGGCTTTAGACCTCCCTCCCTCTTCTGCCATTGCACTTCTGTACAATTCCCTAGTAGGCCAGTCAATTTAGACATCAAACCTCGGAATAATTGCGCTATCTGCGATTTTTTTATATGTTGTTTGGGTTCCTACTGGTAGTGTAAATCCATATTTGCAACCCTGAAATCGCTGTGCTCGCGGCGCTGTGGCCGAAAAACATCGATTTTTTTGCACTTATTTTGGTTTTTTGACTATAACTTCTAAACTATGGGTTTTAGCGAGTACCTTGTTCATACGTTTTTTGAACAACATTAAATTTGCTACAATTTGAAACCAGAACCAGTTCTTTATGTCAACTAGTACCTGAGATATGGCTTTCCAAAAATGATCAATTTTTTCCAAAAACTGGAATTTTGCTGCTATACTCACGTTTCCAGCTGAAATAATCTTAGGATGCGTCCTAAGAGAAAACCTCGTTATAATTAATTTTTTAGGAATTTAATTTTCTATAATTTAAGTGCAAAAAGGTGCCTCTAGCTCAAGCAGTTTTCCCATAAATGGCAAAAAAAGCAGAGATTTGGGTATAATAAATTACTAATAGGTAGGTACATTTCAATGATGAATACAGAGAGTAGGGAATAACTAAATTAGAATGAAAACACTTGATCTTGAAGTACGAAGTAATACGTATACATATTTAAGAGGACTAAAGCACTTGAGATTTAGAGACTGACTGGGGCCTATCACGAGGCGCTGTAGGTAGTATGTTTTCCGGAGTTGGAGGGGGCTACTCTCCGGTACTACCAACCTATGAGAACGAAAATGCAATTGGTCCCCTGAAGGAGCCACACCATAGTTTTAATGTGAAATATCATGAAGCGGGTTCGTTCCATAAATAAAACAGATAATGTATTGGTGGTACTGCAAGATACGGGGGGGCCCAAAAGCGCCTCGTCCCAGAGGCGAGAATTCCCCGAGGGGAAAATTTGTCCCATGACGGGAATGATTTAGAGGGAACCTAGGTGCGCCAACGTGAATTTACCTTTAATACGTAGAGAAAAAGTCTGAACAAGGATGGTCTGAAAATAAGCAGCCAAAGCAAAATTGGAGGTTCCCCAAATGCCCGACAGCCCGATGAAAGCCAACCAGGACAAACTAAAAAAACTATACGACGGAATAGTAACATTCCCAAGTGGAACCAAATTACACTAAAAAGCAAAGCAATAGGACCCAGAAAAATAGTTGGGGGGTTAAATTTAACCCGGGACGGAAGTACATGAAAGTAGTACAATGAGAAAATATTTACATATGGCAAAAAGCACATAATAATAATAATAATATAATATAATAATAATAATAATAATAATATAATATAATATAATAATATAATATGATATAATATAATAATAATGCAACGAATTTTGACGCTGAAATCAAGGCGGTGAAGGAGGCCGCCAGTCACGTAGATGGGCTGACAGGACCTGCACAGGGGTGCGTGTTTCTAATTGACTCTCAGTCGGTCATCCGGACTCTGACTTCGACCGCCCCTCCATCAAACTTGCTGGAACAGTCAACTCGCCAAGCTGTAAGCAAACTAATGGACTCTGGATGGCAGATTGCGTACCAGTGGGTGCCCAGCCACTGCGGGATCCCGGGCAACGAAAGGGCGGACCAGTTGGCCAAGCAGGCCACGGGCCAGTCACCACCAGTCGAACCAATAACTTTCGCCCAAGGCATAGCTGCAACTAAAGAAATATGTGCACAGAGGCAAAAGCAGCTCAGTGAAGTCTCAGCACAGGGGAAAAAATGGGAGTCCCTGCTGACAGCTACAATTCCGCCCGATCTCCCACGGAAGGACTATGTAGCGAACTTCCGCCTAACGACTGGGCATGATTTTCTCCGGGCACACCTATGCAGAATAGGGGTTTTCGGCTCACCAATATGCCCACTATGTGACATGAGGGCTGCCATGGACGACGGGCATCTTGAAGAATGCCCTAAACTAACTTCTTACATTGATCCAACTAATGACTCTCCCCTGAAAAAGCGGAGTAAACTCTACTGGGCAGCACGGAAGGAGCTGGCTTTATTGCCCCCACCCGGCAAACGATAAAAAAAAAAAAAAAAAAAAATATATATATATATATATATATATATATATATATATATATATATAATATTATATTATAATAATATTATAATAATAATAATAATACAATACAACCATGGCACCTACCCATCTGGGTAGCATAATAAAAACAAAACAATAAATTAGAATACAATAAATTCAAGACAAAAGTAGGTATATACAATTCATAATTTTATTTTGGAATTTTAGAGGGACTGGGTTCATAAATTTGTTCTTCTTCTGTTGGGAGAGGGGGGAGGAATTCTTCGGCTTCTGGTGGCTCATCTTCATCAGTGCCTTCGTCGAGTTCGATGGGCGCAACGTTGGGCTGAACAAATCCTGCAGAGTGCCGAGCAGTGTAGGCCTGCTTTTCTGCAAAAGCAAGCCCCAGTGCACCCTTTCTTACATTTACAAGAAATTATTTTTATCAGTGATTGAGGGGCTGGGGCTGCCTTGGTGGTGATTGGGATTAAACCCTGCTCGCTCGTGAACCAACCCCAATCATTCGCATTCTTGTCCACCCCCAACCACTGCTGGATCTGGTGGTATATACTCGGTATGAGTGGTACATTGAAGCTTCTTGAGTAGCGCTGCGACCTTGGTAACGGCAACATCGATCTGTAACCGCGAGTGTTTGTTTTGTTATGTGCCTCATACAAGTGCTCCCTCCGACTGTTTTTTGTGTTCTATTGGATTCCCGTGTACAACATCCAGCAATACTGTGAGTTATAACGATCATACTATCTTATAAAAGCCATTTTCGACCTGATAATTCCACGCCAAATAATAGTTTTAGTAGGCGGAAAAAGGGACGGATCAACGAGTTCGCCTGGTGTGTGGAAGGAGAGATAAGATTCGCAAATAGCGGTGGGGATCTTAGGTGTCGAAGTGGGGACCGCTTGTGGGCCCACAGAATCGTCAATCCAGTTCAGCAGTTACTGACGGGCTCCCACCGTCTCATTAGACTCATCGTAGCTACTTGTGAATCATTCCAAATCGTTTTTGCGCCCGAAGACGCCGCGAAAAATAGGATGGATGAATTAAAAGAAACAATAAAATCCCTGACGGCAGCTATAATACAGAACACTCAGGAAACTAATGAAATGAAATCTATACTTGCTGAGATCAAGAATAACATGACTTAAAATGAAAATAAGATGACTTTATTAGAAAAATCGAACAACACTTTACGGGAAGAATTAAACTCGCAAAAATTAATTACTCGTAACCTTTCTAGAGAAGTAAACCGGAATCGCTTGACAATAAAAGGCCTGCATCTAGAAAACCCGATGTCCATCGAAGACGGAATAATTTACTGGGGCGTAGAGATTACAAAAACCCTACTTACATGATTAGATTTTCGACGGAAGGTTTGAGAGAAGCCGTTTCCTCAAAAAAAGAAAATCTAAAAACAAACGGGATTTATTTATCGGAATATTTTCCTAGAGAAATCTACCAAGATCGTATGAAATTACTAAAATATAAAGCAATTGCAAAAAAAGCTGGCAGTATCGCATATCTGAGTTATGATCGTTTGATGATTGGTTGACGGGCAAGCTTACCAGCTGACCGATCTCGAGACAAATGACACTGAATTCGGAGCTACAATCCCCGATGGTACCGGCTCACAGACGACGGGCCCTACTCCTGAGGGTTCTGGGTCCCAAACATCCTCAAACGCGCAGCATGTTCTTCCTGGCAGCGCAGTCTACCCTTTCAGTCAGTCAACTCTGAATAAGAATAACAAGTCACGATTGTCATCAATACCTTTTTCCCTCGCAAAACCCAAATTGGATCTATCACGTAAATCATCTCTTGATTCATGGCTACAACCAAGGAAAAACCAAGAGGACCCAAGGAACGCTAAAAAACCGAGAGTAGAGGAGGACACACGGCTTGGGAACAACACTTCCTGACTGGAAACGCCTAGGGGACCTGGTCGACTAGATCCCAAACAAAAAAAAGGATAATGTTATCAGTAAAAATTTGTTCAATATTTTTGGAACTGCGACGGTCTAAACTCTTTGAATGAATTTGATTTTCTAAAATATTTTCCAAACTGTGATATTATATGCCTTGTTGAAACTTGGTTAACATGCAACCCTAAAACTTCCCCAAAAGCCCTGCAAGATTACAACAGTTTTTACAGCCCAGGTATAAAAGTAACAGATAAAGGAAGGGCAAGTGGTGGCCTAGCCATTTACAGTCGTAAGCATATAGTTGTAAATGTCTTAGATTCTACCTTATATTGGTTGGCTATCGAGGTCAAACTAGATGAGTTGAATTTTATTCTGGTAAATACATACATAAATAGGAGTACAGATATTAAAGTAATACTTGATTTACTACTCATAACACTCCAGGAATTAGAAGAAACACATGAAAACCCTAATATATACCTGATGGGTGACTTCAACTGCAGAATAGGGGACATTAAATTCGGGATCCCACTCCTTTTTGAGGACCTGGGCCTTGATATTCAAAGAAATTGTCGTGACACAAAGATAGACTCACGCGGTCGCACACTAGAGGGTTTTTTAGAGGAGACGGGAATTTTCGTGCTGAATGGTAGGACGTCGGGGGACAGTAAGGGTGACTATACATTCATTAGCCCTTCAGGTTGTAGCACGGTTGATTTAACGCTCTCAAACTTGGGTGGCTTAGAAAAAATAAGTAATTTCTTCATTACTGACCCTCCCCCAGCTTCACGAGCCTGTCATTTACCAATGAAACTACAACTGGCATATGCTAGCCAAATCATTGAGCCTTCTAATACATCGGCACCCTACTGTTATATTACAGAAATAAAGTGGTTAGATAACCTAAAAGAAAAATATAAAGAAGAACTTGATAATGTTGATCCAAATCTTGAAATGAACTTTACTGGGCAGATAGGAGAAGTTGCAAAAAGAGTAGGCATGACACGAAAGCACAGAGTCCCATACACCCCTCCTGCCCATCGGGATCAAATTTGGTTTAATATGACATGTAAGTTAGAAAAACAAAAATACAAAGAACAATTTAAACAATGTGAAAAAAAGTGACTTTGCTCCCGAATCAATACAAACATATTTAGATGCAAAGAAAAAATACAAAAATACTACGAGAAAAACTAGAAAAGATTTATATTTAAGAAATAGCGAAATTCTGTGCCAAACTACAGACAGCAAAACTTTTTGGTCAACAATAAAACAATTCAGACCCACACATCATCCTAAATGTAATATTAACAAACATACTTATGCTGAATACCTGGAGGATTTTTACCGAGTTGAGGCTCCAGGTGCGTTCAGGGTTGAGACACTGATGGTGCCTGCCTTGGACTCGGATATTAGTAGGGAGGAGCTAGTGGCGGTGATAAGTAGGGTTAAGCCTGGAAAAGCAAGTAGACCGGATAGGATTTCAAACGAATTTTACAAACACCTACCAACCTCTTGGTTAGATACTCTTCTAGGAGCATTTAATGGTTTTCTTTCCCGAGAGGAGGTGCCAGAGGGCTGGGCGAACATGGAAATGTTCACCATCTACAAAAAAGGGGACCCCTCAGATCCGGGCATATTCCTCATAAATTGCGGCTTAAAATTACTAACTCACATAATATCGGATAGGCTACTTAAATGGGCGGAGTCGGAAAAAATGTTTTACGAAGGGCAGAATGGGTTCCGTAGAGCGCGTGGATGCACGGATGGCATCTTTACTCTGTCCAGCATAATAGGTATACACTTACAAAAAAACCATAAAGTATACGCAGCATACATCGATTTCAGAAAAGCGTTTGACATGATAAAACACTCAAAATTATGGTCGAAATTGAGTCTCTTGGGAGTCAGTTCTAAAATAATCAACCTACTGATTAATATATATAATATAGCAAAAGTTAGAGTCCGTGGGGAAGGAGATTTCTCTCATTACATAGATATTACCCAAGGCGTACTTCAAGGCGACCCGGCTTCCCCTATTTTGTTTACCCTTTTTATAAACGACTTGACTGATTACCTCCTACAGAACGGCGCGAAAGGATTAAGCATAGATCACTCGTCCGAAATACCGCTTTTGCTCTATGCCGACGATATAGTTCTGTTATCTTTATCGAAACAAGATCTGCAACTTAAATTAAATTTATTGTATAAATATTGTGATACTAATGGCCTTACGGTGAACACCGATAAATCAAAAGTTATGGTATATGCAAGAGGAGGAAAACTTCCAGTAGGCACATCCTTTAAATACGCAGGAAAAGAAATAGAAATCGTAAAAGAGTACATTTATTTGGGCATCCCCTTCACCAATAAGGCGGTTTTCAGAAGAGCCGCCTCTTTGGCAACCCAAAAAGCTAGTTGTGCAGGAGCCAATCTGCGGAACGTATTGAACATGTCTAAATGTTTTGAATGGGATATTATCTGTAGGATGTATGAGTCTATGGTTTCTTCGGTATTGTTATATGGCGCTGAGATTTGGGCACTTAGGTACGAAGAAATTCTAGAAAAATCTCAATGTCAATTTTTCAAATCCGTCCTTCACCTTTCTAAACGAACACCAGGTTATATTGTGAGGAACGAGGCTATAGCTGTTAGTATTAGCAGTAGGATTCTTAAAAGAACCTTAAATTGGTGGATTCGATTATTGAGAATGGACAAGGAAAGATTATCTGAGATGATAGTCTGAGAAAGTCGTCGAATACTAACTTGAAAGATAGGAAATATAACTGGCCTCTACAAATTGAGACGATTCTGGTTTCTTTAGCTTTTGAACATATCTGGCATATCCAGGACGCAAAAGTAGTTTCAGAAAATATAGAGAAAATAATTGAAACAAACGAAAAGAAAAAAAGAGATTATGATGTGTCAAGAATTAACAATTCGTCGTATTCTGTTCTCTACAAAACTCTAATAGGATCCTCATGCCCCGCTCTACCGGGTCATATTAGCCGAAAGCGTATAATATGTTAGCTGAGATCAATGAAAAATGATTACATTTAGTTTTAAGTCAAGGGGATAAAATACTCATGGAACCCAGAGGAGATATGTTCAATATGCAACGAAAATGAAAATGAAGATATATATCACTTTCTGATCGTTTGTCCGCATTATTCTCACTTGCGAAATGCTCATTTGAACATAAGCTCATCACAAAATATCTCCCGAGAAAATTTTGCCCAAATATATCCGAATTGTAAAAGTAAGCAAGAGTTGAACCATATGTTTTATTACATAGAAAATTCCCTAAGAATCCGCACATTTCTAAGGAATGAGTGATCGTGAAAGTTACCAATAATATTAAAATAGGTACTGTTAATATTAGTTGGTAAAATTATTATTAATAGTATCCGTACGTTCTTGTTTAATTAATGTATACTAACTATAATAACATGTAATATATATATATATATATATATATAACTATAAAATTTCATAAAAAAAAGATTTGTAATGTGTCGCACGTATAATAAATGTACTTTTATGTAATGAATGTAAAATATAACTTAAAAATAAGTACATGTATATTGTCAGATTTAAAGTAGGTATTTATTAAAAATATAAATGTTCCCATAGTATAATAGGTGAAATATAAATATGTAATTTGTATAAAATATTAGTATAATATATGAAATTTAATTTTGCTTAAACCCGTTCATGTAACTACGTAAAGAGGGGCAAAATAAGGTCTAAAGAACCTGCAAATTCGTTTATAGATGTTTATTATTTTTTATTTACAACTGTGTATAATATTTAAGTGGTGCTACTCACCTGTAATGTGAATGATTTTTCACCAAATACAGTATTTATCTATCTATCTATCTATCTACATTGAAGCTTCTTTGGGTGGGTGGGAGGCGAGCGAGGTTTACTTTGGCTGTGGCTGCAGATTATAACAAACAATGTGAACGTAGAGTGTTATGGTTTTCTCTCTCAGCATCCCCCCCATATACAGCCACGAGAATCTTTTCCCCAGATGTGGCTATCGCCTCTTGGCTTGAATCATTCGCGAGGAATATCAGCACTGCCTCAATCAAGGAGGGGTTCTTTTCAAAGATGCTGCACCATTTTTTGTTGCTTTTGCCCTGTCCAAAAAGTGCAGAGGTGGTATCGCAGCCACTGATCGCGTGTAGGAATAAAACAAAGCCTCGCGGGTATTCCATGTCACCGCAGTCGAATGAATTGGTGGAAAAGTGAATGCACCCAGACCCACCTCTGGCACTTTTCTGGAGATAAACATTGTTAGCAGTGGAACCTAGGCCATTGAGCAGGACCAATAAGTCCACATCCTCCCCAATCACCAGAATATTGCTGTACTCAGAGCTTTTGGAGAGAGCAGTTCTTACAATATCTGCGTCGGCATCTTCTTCAGATTGCTTTGCTTCAATGCCTTCTCCATGCAATTCATTGCAAAGCATCTGTATCAGGCGGCGTTTGTTCTGCTCATTGGAAAGCAGTTTTTCTTGGGGTACCTTAATAACAGTAGATGCGTCAAATATCACTTCAGCACAGGAGAGAGCAGCATAGCGACGTAAACGCTCAGCTCTTTTTGTGCTCTTGCGAGCTGCATCCTCTGGGTACCCATCAAAAATAACTGCTACATTTCGTCCAAAATGATTCAATATGTAGGTGACATATCAGTCACAATTGCTTTGACTGACTCGTCGCGATGCCAGACAACCTTGTGGATAAGATAGCCACCATCCACCACCGTCAATGTTCCATCCCCTGCGATGATGTTATTAGGGAGTGGAGTGAACGCTGCATAGAAGGAAGACTTCGTTCCTTTCCGACCGTAAGTCGTAAAAGAAGTCGTAAAAGAGTCGAGAACAGTAATCGTCCTTCGTAAGAAGCTGGTTGATGTTTTTGGTAAACACTCCGGTTCACATAATGCACCTTGTATGTATGATACTAGTAGGTAACTATTACTGTTCTAATTTGAACAATCACACTAAATTTGAAGCTCAACTAATCATATTATTGTTGATAAAAGTATCAAACGCGCCAAAACAGTATCTATTTCTCAATTATTCCCATCATCTCATTTTCCCTTTTTTTTTTTTGTTTTTACCATTTTTGGGAAATCTATTAGAGCTACAGGCACCATGTTGTGCTTAAATTGAAGGTAATTAAATTCCCTACAACTTAATTTCAATGGGATTTTCTCTTAGGAAGCATCCTTAGACAATTTCAGTTTTTAACGTGAACATAGCAGCAGAATTCCAGTTTTTGGAAAAAAATTGATGATTTTTAGAAAGCCATATCTCAGGTACTAGTTGACATAAAGAACTGGTTCTGGTTTCGAACTGTAGCAAATTCAACGTTGTTCAAAAAACGTATGAATAAGGTACTCGCTAAAACCCATAGTTTAGAAGTTATAGTCAAAAAACCAAAATAAGTGCAAAAAAATCGATGTTTTTTGGCCACAGCGCCCCGAGCACAGCGATTTCAGGGTTGCAAATTTGGATTTACACTACCAGTAGGAACCCAAACAACATATAAAAAAATCGCAGATAGCGCAATTATTCCGAGGTTTGCCTTTTTTTGTGTCTAAATTGACTGGCCTATAGTGCTTCCGGTGCTTTTGAGTACATATCAGTGTTATTACAAAACCCGGATAGCCCAATTAGAACGGATACAGAGGCGATATTTATGTTAAGGGACTTATAAACTGCGCATCCCTTCTGACGAGATCAACTATGAACCACCACTGGAGACCTGCAATCTGCCATCACTAACCACACCAAATCACAAGGACCAAAGAAAATGGTTGGATGTCTTTCTCTTATACAAGCTGGTTAATGGGCCTACTGATAGCCCATCATTCCTCGGACCAATAAACTTTTCAGCCCCCCCCCCCCCAACTTTATACTTATTATACCGTACATTATCTATACCAAAGGACCCTTTCTAGAATCCCCCAATCAACTTCATGTTAGAAAACTATTCCGACTTAGATTTCTTCACAAGCCCACGATCCAGTTTTGGTAATCATGTATTTGAATAGCTCACGTTATTTTTTTTTTTTTTTTTCATTTTATTATTTAAATATTATTACCTTTTTTTTGTACAATTTTTTCTTTATGTTTTGTTTTGTGCTTCTATTATATTATGTAATTATTTCTGATTCGTATCATATATATAACATTGCGCCTCCCGGCCTCCCCATAAAACTGATTAAAATTGTCCAAAAAGGTTCCTATAAGTTTTTTTGTTGCGCAGAATCCGAATTTAAAGTTCATTCTGCTCTAGGAGGCCACATTTACTTCATTTGAACATAAAGGGGTAAGTAGAAGAGATGAGAAGTGTGATGAGAAGAGGTGGATATCCACATAGTGGGATATTTCTAGACGAATACTGGATCTGTTACCTGAAGATGTGCTTGCTGGCTCATCCTTAGCAGGGAGCCAAGGGTGGGGCTGAAGTGACGCAGCCGCAGGAGGTGAGTTAGAAGCGTCCAGCTCCTCCTTGATGATCACTCCGGGTTCTGCAAAGATGTTTTCATTTAATATCAACACATAAGGGATGGTTAAGATAAACATCAAAACAATTGCATAGAAAGGTTCTAACTCATTAGATATAGAATCAACTCAAGGAAATGATTGAAGAATACAAAGCATACGATCATAGATGGAATTTCCTACAAACGAGAATTAACTAAATTCATATTAAAAGAGTAGGCTCCCAAAGGCATTTTCAAGATGAGCCAATATATACAATCACATAAATTACTTTTAGGTTATCTTTATTTCATCAAAATGAGAATGAAGAACCATTTATTAAACAATGTTCCAAAAGAGTAACTTATAAGCGAACAGTTGCTGCATTATTGTATAGATCACTTATCGATGGACTCTGGCCTCCTTCCTCCATGGCTAGTTATGTGTACTAGTGTTACTAGATAATGTATCGGAATTTGTTAGATCATATCCCATCAAACAGGGCAACAACCAGCGGTAATTTCAGCCAGCATAATACTGTAAGTTCTCTAACTGGAAGTAGTATTTTGTCACCCTTTCAGAATAACGTAAAATAGATATAGGTAATTCTCATTTAAATATCTTTTTCGGGGTCTGCAAAAATAAAATATTGGTACACTCAGGTTCACAGAACATGGCCCTGGCCCCTATCCATGAGGAATATAAGTATCCTAGAGTCCTGACATGGTTTGCGAGGTAGACCAACTCGTGTTTTCAACAAATTTTCCAAAATTAAAGACACAGTTTTCTGATATCACGAGTGATGCCCTTAACTATACATGAAACACGACTAGCCACTTTCGTCCCATGAGCACCCCCTTGACAATTTTCCAATTTTCTATGTATCCTGTATGAACTTTATAAGTCTTTGAGTGAATTTTCAATGCAGTCAACTTTCGCCGCCACTACCCTCGACTAGAGTCAAGCCATTTTCACACGGAACAGTGTTACGCTCCAGGAAAATAACTCTCACAGTCGAAGAGGTTTGGTCACCCTGGCCTCTTAGCTCTGATCGTTAGAGTGTCGCAACTGCGGGGAAATTTCCCGTAGTGGTGACGATGCGAGTTCGAACTCCTGTCAAGGTATCAACTATTTTTGGGCCGTTACAGTGGCGCAGTCGAAATAGGACCCAAAACCATACGAAACCATAATCAATTAAATCCCCCTCGAGCCAAAAGACTGTAAACATCACTATTCCTGTTGTTATGCCTTCCATTTCCTCACTCACTTGAGTACTAACACACCGTGACAATGATCTCGCTCGACTGCTGACTTGTTCCAGCGAGCATCTGCTGAGCCAGCGACTTGCAGTTACACTTCGTCATTCGTCCGACCCCAACCAGCCGAGACGCCTGGTATTTGACACCGGGGGAATTTTACGCTTCAGGTAAATAACTCTCATAGCTCTGATCGTCAGAGTGTCGCAACTCCGGGAATATTATAATAATTTCCAGTTGTTGTAACGACGCAAGTTCGAACTCTTGTCGAGGTATCAAATATTTTTAGCCCGTTACAGTGGCGCAGTCGAAATAGGACTCGAAATCAAACGAAACAATAGTTAATTAAATCCCTCACGAGCCAAAAGACTACAAACATCACATTTCCTGTTAATATGCCTTTCATTTCCTCACTCACTTGAGTCAAAACACACAGTGACAATGATCTCGCTCGACTGCTGACTTGTTCCAGCGAGCATCTGTTGAGCCAGCGGCCTGCAGTTACACTTCGTCATTCGTTTGACCCCAAACCTGCCGAGACGGCTGGTATTTGACTCCGGGGAAATGTTACGCTCCAGGAAAATAACTCTCACAGTCGAAGAGGTTTGGTCACCCTAGCCTCTTAGCTCTGATCGTTAGAGTGTCGCAACTGCGGGGAAATTTCCCGTAGTTGTGACGACGCGAGTTCGAACTCCTGTCAAGGTATCAAATATTTTTTGGCCGTTACAGTGGCGCAGTCGAAATAGGACCCAAAATCATACGAAACCATAATTATTTAAATCCCTCTCGAGCGAAAAGACTGTAAACGTCACATTTCCTGTTGTTATGTCTTTCATTTCCTCACTCACTTGATTCAAAACACAAAGTGACAATGATCTCGCTTGACTGCTGACTTGTTCCAGCGAGCATCAGCTAAGCCAGTGGCCTGCAGTTAAACTTCGTCATTTGTCCGACCCCAAACCAGCCGAGGCGGCTGGTATTTGACTCCGGGGAAATGTTACGCTCCAGGAAAATAACTCTCACAGTCGAAGAGGTTTGGTCACCCTGGCCTCTTAGCTCTGATCGTTAGAGTGTCGCAACTGCGGGAAAATTTCTCGAAGTCCTACGAACTGCGCCCCAGTAACGGCCCACAAATATTTGATACCTCGACAGGAGTTCGAACTCGCGTCGTCACAACTACCAAATAGGTACCTAATAGGTACCAAATAGTTTGTTATTTCTAGACGAATACTGGATCTGTTACCTGAAGATGTGCTTGCTGGCTCATCCTGAGCAGGGAGCCAAGGGTGGGGCTGAAGTGACGCAGCTGCAGGAGGTGAGTTAGAAGCGTCCAGCTCCTCCTTGATGATCACTCCCGGTTCTGCAAAGATATTTTCATTTAATATCAACACATAAGGGATGGTTAAGATAAACATCAAAACAATTACATAGAAAGGTTCTAACTCATTAGATATGGAATCAACTCAAGGAAATGATTGAAGACTACAAAGCATACCATCATAGATGGAATTTCCTACAAACGAGAATTAACTAAATTCATATTGAAAGAGTAGGCACCCAAAGGCATTTTCAAGATGAGCCATTATATACAATCACATGTGTATTTAAAAAACTAAAACATGACTTCCAGGTTATCTTTATTTCGTCAAAATGAGAAAGAAGAACCATTTATTAAACAATGTTCCATAAGAGTAACTTATAAGCAAACAGTTGCTGCATTATTGAATAGATCACTTATCGATGGACTCTGGCCTCCTTCCTCCATGGCTAGTTTTGTGTACTAGTGTTAGTAGAAAATGTATCGGAATTTGTTAGATCATATCCCATGAAACAGGGCAACTACCGGCGGTAATTTCAGCCAGCATAATACTGTAAGTTCTCAAACTGGAAGTAGTATTTTGTCACCCTTTCAGAATAACCTAAAATAGATATAGGTAATCCTCATATAAAATATCTTTTTCGTGGTCTGCAAAAATAAAAAATTATAGTGCGGTCTTCGTAGAAGACTGTTTACTTAGGCAGCTCTCGCGGTCGCACTGCATTACGGTACCAATTCAAAGAAATAGTTTGAAAAAACGCGCGAATGCGCGCTCTTTCAAACGAACTACGGACTATTCGCACTGTTCTGTTGCATCCCTGCTCATCGTTCACCCAGACCGCCTGAGCTCGCTGACGTCACTTCGCTGTTGTACCTCAATTACGGTCCGTGCCCGTGCCTTCATTTTGCGAATTTATACAATTTCACCCTATTTTTCTTACGAAAATTCGGGAGTGCGGGCGATTCAAAGTATTGACGAGTGTATTTCTATCTGATTCGATGGAAAAATCTTCGAGAATGCGTCCGGAAAACAAGTTATCAGTGAATTCGGTTTCCCCACGCGGTGCTGAGTCCGACTCGACGGACAAATCGAATTCTACTCAGGCCGTGATCGTAAAGTCGGCCTCAAATTCAGGTAAGAAACCGACTCTTCCACTTTTTCATCCTTTTCAGGATATAAAGTTCGGAAAAGATCGAAACAGATCACGACAATCGATTCCAGAGACGCCGACAGTTTCTAGGCTTAACCTGTCAGGGTCCTCCGACTACGACGAGGTTATGCCTAGACGTCGCAAAACGAGTTTGAGTAAACATGATCGTATATTATCGCATCTGCATGCTGATTACTACGAGAAGCCTGAAAAGGTATTAAGGAGGAAGAGACGCCGGGACTTCTCCTGTTCGTCTTCTTCTCCGTCATCATCCGACTCGGACTCGTCTGTTGAAATAGCTTTGCGTCGGAACGCTTCGGGAGCCTCCTCCGAGGCTTTCGCCGGCTTTTCAGCCGTGCCTTCCCTAGTAGATGAACAATCTACCAAAAGTTCCGACCCTACCACAGTAACTAGACGTCGCAGAACGAGTTCGAGGAAATATAATCGTACATTATCGCATCTTCATGCTGATTATTACAAGAAGCCTGAGAAGGCACTAAGGTGAGAGAGACGTCGGGGTTTCTCCCGATCGCCAACCTCTCCGTCATACGACTCGAACTTGCAATCGTCTGGAGAAATAGCTTCGCATCGGAACGCTGTGGTAGTCAATTATAGACTTCATCAAAACCTCCTCCGAGGCCCTTGCGAATTTTTCAATCGCACTTTCACCTGTAAAAGGTCAGTCTACTATTAAAACCTCTTCCGAGGCCTTTGCTGATTTTTTCAATCGCGCCTTCACCTGTTAAAGGTCAGTCTACCACAGTTCCGAACCTACCACAGCAACTTCTTGCTGTAATTAGGATATTAATGAGACTCCCCTAGTGGGCACAAGCTTCATCCGGCCCACTACGGAAGGGGGGGGGGGGGGGGGGGGGCGCAAGGCTATGCACAGTGACGCGCGACGGCCCACCGTCAAGCTGGGACAAACTTCTTTGTTCAGTGACGCTACAGCGAGGTGGGTACAGTCAGTGTCAGACAAAGATGAGATCAAAGATCAAGAGCCCCCCTCCCGGAGAGATGCTTCTACCGACATTAAATAATCAGGTGAGTAACTCAGGATTAACCTCAATCCCTCCCCCCTCCCCACCTTCGCGGGGAGGCTGGCGAGTTTTCTTTCATGAAGGGAGAAACATAAATAATCCATCTAGTCCTATCCCAAACCGCACCCTTCGGGCGGGCCTCGGGTAGCGACCAGGATTGAGGAATTATTAAATAAAAGGGTTGATGGAAACTTGGCCAATTGGCTCCCCTTGTTTTATATGGAAACTTGGCCAAATGACTCCCCTTGTTTTATATCACCTGTCTTTTACAATCCCAAAGAGTCGGGATCGGGTCACATCATTATTAATCCCCGCAAAATAATAAATTTCTAAATGTATTACATTTTAAAATGACATTTTAACAATGGATGATTATTAATCAGTGTGGATCACTCCTGACAAAGGGGATATGGGGCAAATCTGGATCTCAAGGAGGCATGCCCCGGAGCATAGAAATATTTAGGCTGTTTTCACAGACCTATCCATGGGCCTCGCATCGGCGTCGTTTGTTTTCACAAAATTCTTCGCCCAGCATAGAAATATTCTTCCCCCGGGAGCATGGAAATATTTAGGCTGTTTTCACAGACCTGTCCATGGGCCTCGCATTGGCGTCGTTTGTTTTCACAAAATTCTTCGCCCAATGATGGCCCGTCTGAGAGATCAGAGAATAACAGCTATTAGCTATTGAGACGACAGCCCTTTTCTAGCAACGTCAGCTGAGCATTGTGTAAGGTCTATTCAGACAGCTGCATCGCTAGTCGCGCAACTAGGTTTCATAGTTCATGAACCAAAAAGCCAATTGACCCCATCCTCAACATCTATATTCCTAGGAATTGAAGTGAATTCCCTAGAAATGACGATGGGCAATTCTACCCAAAAAAAAAAAAAAAAAAAAAGTTTTTCTAAAATTTAGACGGATGGTCACAAAATCACTTAAACCAGAGAGTATGCCTACCCGAAAATTATCGGAAACAATAGGATTTCTAGTGTCCTGTACACCAGCGGTGCGATACAGCCCGCTGTACCTACGTCATTTGGAAAGGGTAAAACTAGAAGCCCTACAGCAATCGGGGGTGACTTTCGTCACCGCTGCGCTTTGTCACATCAAGCCAAACTAGAGTTACACTAGTGGCTACAGGCAATAGAGAAAGGTCCCAGTCCGATTCGTAATGACCGTTATGATATTTCTATCTGGACGGATAGCTCAGATTTGGGATGGGGGGGGGGGGGGATTTCCGCCCCCCCACATCGGGTGAGCGGCTGGTGGGGAACCCAGCAAAGGGACCTACATATAAATCAAAAGAACTAAAGGCAGTCGGGGAGATGCTGAACTACTCTGCGCACGATGGGTCATCACGGAATTACCCAGATTAGACTCTAGATGTTTGGAGTGAGAACTGAACCAGAGGCCATACAATTACATAATCACAACTCTGGGAACCCCCTCCATAAATTTCGGCCAGAGGAGGGATCATCCGGGGTGGAGGCATCTACTCATTCCTGGGTAAACAAGAAATTTTCTTTAATGCTTTCCCACCCCCGGCATTAATCCCAAGAGTCTTGGAAACGATAAAACATTACTATTCTGTGAAGACATTTTTCAATCGACTTCACAATCATTTACTTCATTTAATACTCATCGAGCTGCCCTGTCGTTGATTTCTCAGCATTGGGGTCAGACTCTACTATCTAAAGGCATTGGAAGGCAGTCGGTCGACTACGGCCTCCAGCCAAATACGATAATACCTGGGACCCGAATTCGGTCCTACAGTCCTAGGGAAATTAAGAAGCAAAAAGCTTTATTGTTTTTTGAAGAGATTCTTCAATCGACTTCACAAACATTTAGCTCTTTTAATACTCATAGGGCCGCCCTATCACTGATTTCTCAGTATGAATTGGGCTCGGATCCTACTATCAAAAGGTACCTGAAGGCAGTCTTTCGACTACGGCCTCCAGCAGCCAAATGCGACAGTACCTGGAATCCGG
This sequence comes from Adelphocoris suturalis, assembly GCA_030762985.1. Taxonomy (NCBI): domain Eukaryota; kingdom Metazoa; phylum Arthropoda; class Insecta; order Hemiptera; family Miridae; genus Adelphocoris; species Adelphocoris suturalis. The sequence goes on along the minus strand of JAUMHS010000014.1, from coordinate 1,006,689 downwards.
ACTTAGTCCTGCAGTTTTTTAACACGTCTGCCGACGATTCACTGCCTTTTCTAACGCAGAAACTAGCCATGTTGTTATTGCTAGCGTCGGGCCAACGTCCACAAACAATTCTAGCAATCCGCAGGTCAAATATCAATTTCGAGTTAAATGGGGTCAGGATCTTTATCCCGGCATTATTAAAAACCTCACGACCAAGAGCGGTTGCACCAGCAATTTTTCTGCCCAAATTTCCAGGAAACCCGAAGCTGTGCCTCCCTTCACTGTTAAGTGATTATTTAAATGCTACAGCGAATCTGGATCACAAGGACAGTTTACTATTGACAACACGTTCCCCTGTCCGACCAGCGGCCAGGACGACGCTAAGCCCTTGGGTGTCAACAACCCTACAAAAAACAGGAATAGATACGACTAAGTTCTCAGCCTATTCCACCCGGCATGCGTCAGTATCGGCAGCCGCTAGGAAAGGCGTATCGTTGCCAAGTATTTTCAAAGCGACAGGGTGGACAGCAAACTCTTCTATGTTTGCTACAATATACAATAAACCCCTCGAAAATCAAGGAGAGTTCGCATCCGCCATTGTTCATGGGACAGGACACAAATGAAAGAGGGGAGGCCGCGAGTACCTTCGTACTCGCTAGCCCCAGCAAGAATCTAACCTCAACCCCTCCCTCGTTGGTGCCCACCAGATCTTCATCTGAAACATGGACACAGATACCCCTATACCCCTGAAAGGAGGGAAAGGGGGGGGGGGGAATCCCCCAGGAGAAATCCAACATTGACTCCTCCCTCCTGGGTGTCAACCAGATTTTCATCTGGGACGTAGCACCCCAGAGACCTCTATAGGAGAGGAAGGAGGGGGGGGGGGGGGGGGGGGGGGGGGGGGGGAGTTAGACGCTACCCACTAGTGACAATGGTGGGTATGGGGGAGTTGGGCGTTTCCACGGGCCCCCTGAACACGAAAGTGTGCACCACAAGTGGGTAGCGAAAGCTTAGTTCTCTCCTTCTTTACGTTGGGCGGCGTGGAGCGCCCATTACCACCACCTCCTTTGTCAAGCAGGTGAATGAAGGACTTTGAACGAGCTGCCTAAGTAAACAGTCTTCTACGGAGACCGCACTATAATTGATAACTCAACTTACCTTCGGGAAAGATTGAGTAGAATTATAGTAGGTCGTAGTAGAAGACTGTTTAATGCCCACCCAGACTAGCGCCCTCCCAGTCATTCACCTGCTGTAATTCTGGGTCTTTGAACTGAAGTGCTGTCAGCGCTCGCGGCGGGTTCTGGGTAAACGATGAGCAGGGATGCAACAGAGCAGTGCGAATAGTCCGTAGTTTGTTTGAAAGAACGCGCATTCGCGCGTTTTTTCAAATTATTTCTTTGAAATGGTACCGTAATAAAGTACGACCGCGAGAGCTGCCTTAGTAAATAGTCTTCTACTACGACCTACTATAACTACTCAATCTTTCCCGAAGGTAAGTTGAGTTATCAATTATAATCGTAATTTTATTCAAAAACTCAAAAACCCTTTGACTGTAATCGTATTTACGATTACGATTTCGCCCAACTCTGGATGTGAGGGTGTTTTGCTCTTATGATATCATAATCTCTTGTTCATTCTGTCTATTGAGAGCATAGCCATTTCATCATAGTTGTTGATGTTAGGTCTTTGGTAGATTGTGACAGTTTACATGGGGATTGCATTTGAAGTAGATCATAATATCAATAGTATTTGAATTCAATGAAATTATGAATTAAAATGTGGTTGAACTTGTGTGCTCCCCTCAACACCCAGAAGAAAAGTTAAATTTGGGTAAGAGAGAGGGGGATATTCCGTAGTGGGCCATTTCAAGATGACTAAGGACAAGTTACCTGAAGTGGAGCATGTCGGCACATCCATAGCAGAGAGCGAAGGTGGGGCTGAGGTGATGTGCATGCAGATGAGTAAGAAGCGTCAAGCTCTTCCTTGATTGTCACTCCTGGATCTGCAAAGATATTTTCATTGAATATCAACAAACAGAAGACGGTTAACGTTTGTAATTGACCAATAAAAAGTTAACTCCCCCCCCCCCCC
>JAUMHS010000014.1:875218-1004519 GCA_030762985.1 Adelphocoris suturalis | reverse complement strand
CGAATTGTCTATAATAATGGACGATTTTTATATTGATTTAGAACCATTAGACCCATTTAGACTCATTAAAATTAAAAAACTAATGCTTTGTAAATTGGAAAATTTGAAAAAATGTTTAAAAATTAGCCACTCTCTCAAAATTAATCTTGGTGATCATCAATTTTTACAAAAACTGTTTCATTTAATAGATACCTACTCTTTCCGGTACTTTCCCGTTATACCCCCCCAGTCAATTTGTCTTCAACATGCCCGCCCGATGTTTCTACGAGTAGAAACAGAAACTTGCCTAGGCAGTAATGCCTAGGCATTACTTCTTACTTAGATTCCATATTGAATTGGTTCCATATTGAATTGGAAATTCCATATGGAATTTCAAGCTGTGGGGAGAAATTATTTTATTTAAAAAAAAAAGAAGAAAAAAGTTCCAGTCATGCAGCATGATCGTATGAGCGAACTTTCATAAATGGTCGTAATACATTTATGTTAAATTCTGTTGAATTTTGAGCACTTTGGGGACAAACAAAAATTTTACTATACATTTTATAGCAAACTAACTTTTTGTCAGTAATATTCCAATGAACAAACGATTTTGTGGATTTTTACAATTTTTTCAAGTGTTCCTATCGATTTTTAGCTTATTTTAATGAAATTCAAGTACATTTTTCAGTACAATTTTGTGCTTAAATTTTTAAATGTCCTAGTTCATGTTCGATTAATTTTTTTCGAGTAGCATTCTGCTAAAAAATAGAAATTTGTTAATTTAGCGGTTTTTTGCCTTTTTTAGTGATTTTTTAAGTATATTTTTTGAAATTTGACCAATTTAATGTGCTCAAAAAGTGTTGTCCAACAAACTCATCCTTTCTTTTGAAATGCTTGATTTTTTGGCGAAAGAACGAAGTTTTTATCTCAATTCTATCGAGAGTTATCGTCTGAAATGACACATACATATATATTTATATATACATATAAAAAAGCGTTAAAATCCAGGAATCATTTCAGAATGCCTCAAAACAGATTTCGATGAAGAAAATTTTTGAAAATTTTTATTTTAAAATTTTTGGAGCCATTGCAAAGCTTCATTTTCTAAGAAAATTCGCTAAAAAAAAAGAAGGAAAAAAAGAATTAGAATAGAATAGTATAGAAATACTTTATTGACACCATACAACAAACCATTACCGTGTTTTCAGAAGTTGCCGATGTCGGTGAGAATTAGTTGAAACAAATTGGCGTGGTTGTGGATTGATTGCCTCCACATGAATTCGCACAAGTAGATCAGAATGCTGTGTATACTTTGGCGGTCTGGATGCTCGCAAGCTCGCATCTCAAAATGACATAACATCAAGTAGTCAATCCCTTAGTAAAAAAAGTCCAGTCATGAAGCATGACCCCATGAGCGAATTTTTGAAGAAATCTTCGACATTTCGAGAGGGAGCGAGTCCTTGGTTCTACGTGCTAGTACGAACATAAATAGAACTTCTTCATAATTTCATGACTGATATTTTCTAAGCCACAGTCAGTATTAAAGCTAAATCAAGTCCTAAAACAGTTGAGCGTAAAACATTAAAGAGAGCGACCGAGAGAATCGGAGGACGGAATATTTCACAGAGTAAACTCATCAGTTGTGATTACATTTTTTTTTTTTTTTTTAACAAGCACCTACTACCTACGTTTTAAACAGCATGGTTCTAGGATTGGTTATACAGGGATACTTCCATAAGAGTAGTTCAATCTGAATTTGGACAATGTTTCATGCAAATATTACCGATTTTTACAACTAGCGAACGATTTTTGACTGATTTTTCAACTTTGAAATTTTTGAAAACTTGATACATATTCTTATAGGAAATTTTACGCTGATTCCGAATATACCACATGTTAGTATGCTGAAAAAATTATTTCGCACAACAAATCGCAAAAAACAGGCTATTTTGAAATGTTTGACTATATTTTTGAAAATTTCAACCCGAAGATGTAATCCGATCATGCCGGCCAACGAACTTGAACTTTCGTTTTGTGTCCTTAACATTTTAAAATTTGTTTGAAGTTTCTAGCACAATTCTATGGACAGTTATCGTCTGGAATGACACATACATATATACAAACATACATATATACATACATACATACATTAAAAAAATGCGTTAAACTTCAGAATATGATTTAGAATAGCCTGAAACGGATTTCTGCATAAAAATTTTTCAAAAATTCACATTCTACCAATTTTGAGGCGAGAGCAATAGCTTAATTTTCTTCAAAAATTCGCTAATACAGATTAGTTGGACATGTAGGTCAGAATGATGTGTATACTTTGGCGGTCTGGATGCTCGCAAGCTCGCATCTCAAAAATACGTAATATAACATAACATAATCTAAGTAAGAAGGAATGCCTAGAAACATCGGGCGGGCGTGTTGAAGACAAATTGACTGGGGGGGGGGGGGGGGGGGGGGTATAACGGAAAAGTACCTAATAATTTATTATCTTAATTACTTCCGACATTAAATACCTATGGATTCGATTATTGAGCAATATTTTTTAAATTTGTGCACTTTTGTGTCCGCACTAAGTATTTTAGCGAATTTTTGAAGAAAATTAAGCTATTGCTCTCGCCTCAAAATTTGTAGAATGTGAATTTATGAAAAAAAATTATGCAGAAATCCGTTTCAGGCTATTCTGAATCATATTCTGAAGTTTAACGCATTTTTTTATGTATGTATGTATGTATGTATGTATGTATGTATATATGTATGTATATATGTATGTATATATGTATGTATGTGTCAATTTAGACGATAACTGTCCGTAGAATTGTGCTAGAAACTTCAAACAAATTTTAAAATGTTAAGGACACCAAACGAAAGTTCAAGTTCATTGGCCAGCATGATCGGATTACATCTTCGGGTTGAAATGTTCAAAAAATGTAGTCAAAAATTTCAAAATAGCCTGTTTTTGCGATTTGTTGTGCGAAATAATTTTTTCAGCATACTAACATGTGGTATATTCGGAATCAGCGTAAAATTTCCTATAAGAATATGTATCAAGTTTTCAAAAATTTCAAAGTTGAAAAATCAGTCAAAAATCGAAATAATGCCGTTCGCTAGTTGTAAAAATCGGTAATATTTGCATGAAAAATTTTTTAAATTGCAGAATAAAATAATTTTGTTTATCTTTTTCGGCCATAAATAGATAGTTAAAACTTTTTTAATACTTGAAGTGCTCAAATTTTTAAAGTACGATAATTTTTCAAAAATTCGCTCATATGATCGTGCTGCACGACTGGGATTTTTTTAATTGTTGATTTCCAAACCCATCATTTAGTTCGTGGTGATTGATTTTGTGATTCGATTGTTTCGCAGGGAATAATATTCTTAAGGGAGGCGCCTATCTGTAGTACAGCCTGCCCAACATGGCGAAACTACCTTTTGTCTACGCATGCGCCGCTTTGGTCGTCCTGTCGTCTGCCCACCCGACGATTTATAAAAGGAACGAAGACGAAGTTCTTTCACCAGGTACCTACTAAATTATTTACCGTTATATACCTAATTTAACTAACTAGGTATATGTAGTCTACTTATATTTAACAGTTGCATTGCCCTCAAAGTGCTCAAATATCATAACAATTTAACCTAAATGCAATACGATAATTTACGAAAATTCACCACGATCATGCTGCATGACTTTTTACTTAATATTTTATGGTCTCTCAATTTGTGATCTGAAGTAAATTTTTCCATACATTGATTTCTTAGCTCTGGGGATAATTCAAAATTTTCGTCCGACAGCAAAAAATGTCACCCTTTTAGCGAATTTTTGAAGAAAATTAAGGTATTACTCTCGCCTCAAAATTTGTAGAATGTGAATTTTTGAAAAATATTTATGCAGAAATCCGTTTCAGGCTATTCTGAATCATATTCGGAAGCTTAACGCATTTTTTTTAATGTAGGTATGTATGTATGTTATATGTATGTACCTATGTATGAATGTATATATTTATGTGTCATTCCAGACGATAACTGTCCGTAGAATTGTGCTAGAAACTTCAAACAAATTTTAAACTGTTAAGGACACAAAACGAAACTTCAAGTTCGTTGGCCAGCATGATCGGATTACATCTTCGGGTTGAAATTTTCAAAAATGTAGTCAACAATTTCAAAATAGCCTGTTTTTTGCGATTTGTTGTACGAAATAATTTTTTCAGCATACTAACATGTGGTATATTCGGAATCAGCGTAAAATTTCCTATAGGAATATGTATCAAGTTTTCAAAAATTTCAAAGTTGAAAAATCAGTCAAGATCGAAATAATGCCGTTCGCTAGTTGTAAAAATCGGTAATATTTACATGAAACATTGTCCAAATTCAGATTGAACTACTCTTATGGAAGTATCCCTGTATAACCAATCCTAGAACCATGCTGTTTAAAACGTAGGTAGATGGTGCTTGTTAAAAAAAAAAAAAAAAAAGTAATCACAACTGATGAGTTTACTCTTCAAAAATTCGATCATGGGGTCATGCTGCATGACTGGACTTTTGGTTTATTATTTCCAATAATAAGCCTATGTGATCGTATAGCAAAAAATTTTTATAACCCCCCCTCAAACTTTGTCACTTTACGTTTCAAGGTGCGTAGAATCCAAATTTGAAATGTCCGTCCGCCGTCCGGGCCATAAAAGGCCTAAGAATTGACTTAAAAAACCCGTTCTTTAGCACATAGACTCCATTTGGGGTCTAGTTGGTCCTAACGTTTAACCATCCCGATCGCTTTACTCGCATAGATGCTACAGGCCAAAAACGGGCGAAAAGCTGTATTTGTCGAGGCTTTGAGTGTTAGACGTGTTAAGCTGAAAACAGACTACGCTGACTTGACGTGGGATGACGCGATATGGCGTAGTATGACGGGGGACCACGTGTGAAGACAAAATGTAAACATAGGATTCGGACGATCACCAACGGATTGCTCTGACATGACGTGGTAATGCGTGGGATGATGCCGTCTGGCGTGTCCTAAGCCTGAACACGCCATCTACGCGTCAGGTTAAAGTCAAAAGATTTGGATTTTCGTCAGTCGTCAGTCGGCGTCAGGTCGTCTAGATAATTAAGTTATCAGTTTGTACTCACCTCAAGCAAACTGCCAGTCTGATCTACACTGGTATGCTCTCTCGTAGTTGAGTCGAGCGTTTCTCAATTTTCAGACCAACTAATTTCAACAAATGGTAAAACTCAATGACGAAACGATCTTTGTCCTCCACCAATTCGGGCATCAAAGTCGAAAATTCGCCGTACAGACCCCCCGTGCTGTTGATGGGATGCACCAATATCCTTGATGCTGCTGCTGCAGCACAGGCGATTGCCACGCCAGCAATTTCTTCCTCTTCCTCGTCAAGCAAGTCGAGAAGTTCTTGCATTGTCAAAGATTACACATCGACTGAACACACCTTCCTCCCTCCTTTGAGCACGAGGACCTTTTCCGTTAATTCACTACCACCCGTTTTATTCGTTTCCGTTAATTCACTACCGCTAGATATATATTCTATTGTTCTAAGAACTGTTCCCCAATCATTAAGTCCACGTCCACTGTGGTAAAATAGATCAGAATGCTGTGTATAGTTTAGTGGTCTGGATGCTCGCAAGCTCGCATCTAAAAAATACATAACATCAAGTAGTCAATCCCTTAGTAAAAATTCAGATTAGTTGGAAGTGTAGGTCAGAATGATGTGTATAGTTTGGTGGTATGGATGCTTGCAAGCTCACATCTCAAAATTAAATAACATCAAGTAGTCAATCCCTTAGTAAAAATACAGATAAGTTGGACATACAGGTCAGAATGAATGAATGGTAGTGAATTAACGGAAAAGGTCCGAGCACGATATCCCAGCATCACGTCCTCCACCTTCACGTCACGTCAGCAAAGTGTGAACCTGTGGGGCAAAGTGTGAACGTGGTCTGTCGCTGCCTGATCATGCGTCATCCCACGTCACGTCAGCGTAGTCTGTTTTCAGCTTTAGACGCACGCCTGGCAGGGGGGTCACAGTGGGTGGTGAGGGGGTGAGCGGGGGGGGTGGAGTGAGAGACGGGCCTTATGACGTACGCAAGCCAACTAAAATTACGATCAAACTCAATTGAAAAAATAATAAACCTTTGTGAAATAATTTGCAGCGTTTTTCTTTTATTTGTACGTCCGTGTCGGATGCATCATCCGGCAGGCGGGCGAGTACACGGAGTTTATAACACTCCTCCAGCCCCTGCTGCCCATGGACAGCTATGTGCTGAGGAACCTTCTTGAGGGCACCACGTCGGAACTCGTACCTATAATTGTTCATTCTGATATTGAGCTGCGTGACGGTCTTCCCAACATAGAACGAGTCGCAGCTTCGGCACTCCAGCATGTATATTACATTCTTGGTATTGCAATCAGACGCATCACCAGTCGACCTGTACGTGAACGGGGTGTTCACTGAAGAGAATTCGGCCCCCGACTCCACCATCCCACACAGCTTACACCTGCTCTTTCCGCAAGGGAATAAACCTGGTGGCTCAGCTCGTCTAGCTTGTGGGGGAAACGTTTTATGAGAGAATATGTTCTCAAGCGTCAGCGATCCCCGGTACGACTCCAAATAAGGCCTGGGGAAAATGTCTCTGGTGGCTTCACTTTCCAATAGGATAGGATGTCGCTCCCTCAAGAAGGCATTCACTCGCTGGATGCCAGGGAAGAATGCTTTCACCAGAAATGGCCCCACTTGATCTCTCTGGTCCGTGGGAGGCTGGTACCTAACAGTGGCTGGTACCATTCTATCTCTTAGATGACGAAGGGGATATATATATATATATATATATATATATATATATATATATCATGCCGGCAGATAAGGGTTCAACTGTTGTCATCATGAACACTGCAGACTATAATCGAGAAGCCTTGAGACAATTGTCTGATGAAAGATTCTATGAGAGGGTTGATATTGACCTGACACCACAGTTAGCAAACGACCTCAAGAGATACATTGAGATAAATGGAGAGAGAGAAGGGCTGAGTTCCAAAGACATTGAGATTTTAGTTCCGAATGAACCGCAGTGCCCTGATTTTTATCTTCTCCCTAAGATCCACAAATCATACTCTCTTCCGCATCAACTTCCCCCAGGTCGACCGATTGTGGCTAGCTTTGGCTGTGTTACAGAACGGATTTCAGCATACATAGACGCCCACATTCAACCCCTTGTACAGAGCCAGCCATCTTTTGTCAAGGACACACAGCACTTTCTGACCATACTGAGAGAAACAAGAGTCCCAGAAAATGTAATTTTGGCCACCATAGACGTGAATTCCTTATACACCGAAATCCCTCACAGCGAAGGATTGAATGCTCTCTCCAGCTTTCTAGAGGAGCGTTCTGAACCAAGAGTTCCGTCCACAAACTTCCTCGTAAAACTTGCAGAGTGTGTTCTCACAATGAATGTTTTTAAATTTGCTGGCCAATTCTACCTTCAGAAGAGAGGGACGGCAATGGGGACTAGGATGGCGCCCTCATATGCGAATTTGTTTATGGCAGATTTGGAGAACCAATTCCTCGCGTCTAGAGAAAAAGCCCCCTTATTGTGGAAGCGGTTTATCGACGATATTTTCCTCATTTGGCCACATGGTGAAGAGGAACTCGAGTTGTTTCTCAGAGATCTCAACTCCCGGTTCTCAGTCACATTCACGTGGTCGTATTCGAGGTCAATGGCTACATTCCTAGATGTGGACATTTCATTGGTAAATGGAAGCCTCTCAACGAGCGTACATGTAAAGCCCACGAATAAGCAATTATACCTCCATTATGACAGTTGCCATCCCCCACACACAAAGAGAGCGATCCCAAGGTCTTTGTCCATTAGAGGCCACGAAATATGCAGCAATCGCGAAACACTGGAAGATTACTTGTCACTGGTTGGAAATAAGTTGGTTCAGAGAGGTTACCCGAGACGAATTGTCAGAGATAGAATTGTTCCAGCTCATGTCAATTATCGACGGAGGACACGACCGTCATCTGACAGAGTCCCGCTGGTAACTACATTCTTCTTCGGGATTCAGAAGATAAATGGGATCCTTCGGGAACTGCAACCAATTCTGACCTCCAGCCCCCTGACCCGAGATTTGTTTAAAGACATGCCCCAAGTGACATACAGACAGGGACAAAATCTAGGGGGTATTCTGTCACACAAGCACCCACGAGTTCAGCCTCCAGAACCACAGCAGCGAGGATTGCATCCGTGTGAACGTCCAAGGTGCAAAGTATGTGAAATTGTTATCGAAGACCCTCACTTCACCTCTCCAAATACTTCACACTCCTACAATTGTCAAGGATCAGCGGAGTGTCAGTCACGAATGTGTGTGTACCAGCTGATCTGTAAGCGGTGTGCAGATGATCACAACAGAGGCTTCTACGTTGGAAAACCGAACCCAATTAAATTTGCGGATCAATAACCATAGAGCTTCATTGAACCAAGATCGTCCCCTGCCCTTAAAGCTGCATGCGAGATCACATGATCCCACAGTCACATTCAACGAATGCTTCGGGGTGAAGGTATTGAAGAAGATGCCACAGCCTACCAACGACAGATTATTACAACAATCTGAACGGGCTCATAGATGGGTATTGGGATCCATGCAGCCTCCTGGCCTCAACCTAAATGATTGACTCGTACAAGATTATTAGTATCGAAGCCATACATGTTTATGTGGTTACTAGCTTCCATGATACTATCCCAGGTCCCTAAATTCAAAAAAACCATTTATTATTCTTTTAATTTTGACAAAGATTTTAATCGAAATATTAGAACATTCTTTTCTCTTTCTATTTGTGAAATTTCTATTAAATGTAATTAATATAATACATAGTTCAGTAGAACAATAACCAATACAGTGTATATATTATATAGTGCAGTAGCACCGCGCCTTTTTTGCTCCAAACTCAAGTGTAATCTGGACTTCTTTTCCAAAATTTATCCCGTCTCGTTCCAGTGTTCATATTTTTTTCTTCCTATCTTCTTTTTCATTGTGGTTTATTTGAATCGCCAAATGGACCCTCAACGGTACTGGTTGAATCAAATTCGCTATTTTTCAACTAAGGTGGCAAGATGCATGAGTCACGTTGAATTCATTGAAAGCTGCCTACGAGTTGGAATCACACCACATGGTCTCACCATCAAACTTCCCGTTCAAGCAGCACCTCCAGCCATGCGGCATGGTTTTCATGGTTTTTCACGCCGGTGGTCTATAGAGTATACAAGGCTGGTCTTGCAAGAATACAAACGCCTGCACTTCATGTATCTGAATAAACATTTGCTGCCACTCTTGAACGTCGTTTATTCAGTGAGTACAACCCTCGCTAACCACGCTAATGCTATAATTGATGGTGCAAATAATTTGTTGAATACCTTTCGTATGAACCACTTGAAAAAGCTCTCAGCTTTATACGTTCAACATTTACGTAAAGGTTTACCAATACAATTGACAGCACCTCCCTTCGAGCCCAGACCTACTGTACGACTTAGGCCACATATACCAGAAGCTTGTGAACAAGTTCGACATTCACGGAGGGAGCAATCCGTTGAACAAGTTCGACATTCACGGAGGGAGCAATCCGTTGAACAAAATAGCAGAATCGTTGGACATCAAGGCTCACTTCATGTCTCATCGCCTACTGATGAAAACATATGCAATCTGTCTTCTCGTCTTCTGAATGAAGTGGAGCAAAGTCTGCTGTCCAGGGGTCTTACTTTTAGCCCCACACCACATCCAGACCACATAAAGCTCCATGAAGACATCCAAGAGTTCTGTTGGCGATTGAGGTTGAAATATTATTGGCACACCAATTCGGATTCAGAACAGAATGCTGAAGTGTTACATCCTTCTCTTCTAGAATTCAAGCCACCGTCCGACTTTGATCCAAAAGCCCTTCCTTCGACGAGACTGCCACCCACTCATCCGCTTGAGAGGTACATATACACGCTGCTTCAACGTACCTCAAGTGCCAACTTCTTGAACTCTCTCACACCGCGGGATAATCTGTCTCAAAATGAACGCCAGACCTTGAAATCCCTGAAATCTGATGCATCAATCAAGATCATGCCGGCAGATAAGGGTTCAACTGTTGTCATCATGAACACTGCAGACTATAATCGTGAAGCCTTGAGACAATTGTCTGATGAAAGATTCTATGAGAGGGTTGATATTGACCTGACACCACAGTTAGCAAACGACCTCAAGAGATACATTGAGATAAATGGAGAGAGAGAGAAGGGCTGAGTTCTAAAGACATTGGGATTTTAGTTCCGAATGAACCGCAGTGCCATGATTTTTATCTTCTCCCTAAGATCCACAAATCATACTCTCTTCCGCATCAACTTCCCCCAGGTCGACCGATTGTGGCTAGCTTTGGCTGTGTTACAGAACGGATTTCAGCATACATAGACGCCCACATTCAACCCCTTGTACAGAGCCAGCCATCTTTCGTCAAGGACACACAGCACTTTCTGACCATACTGAGAGAAACAAGAGTCCCAGAAAATGTAATTTTGGCGACCATAGACGTGAATTCCTTGTACACGGAAATCCCTCACAGCGAAGGATTGAATGCTCTCTCCAGCTTTCTAGAGGAGCGTTCTGAACCAAGAGTTCCGTCCACAAACTTCCTCGTAAAACTTGCAGAGGGTGTTCTCACAACGAATGTTTTTAAATTTGATGGCCAATTCTACCTTCAGAAGACAGGGACGGCAATGGGGACTAGGATGGCGCCCTCATATGCGAATTTGTTTATGGCAGATTTGGAGAACAAATTCCTCGCGTATTCGAGGTCAATGGCTACATTCCTAGATGTGGACATTTCATTGGTAAATGGAAGCCTCTCAACGAGTGTACATGTAAAGCCCACAAATAAGCAATTATACCTCCATTATGACAGTTGCCATCCCCCACACACAAAGAGAGCGATCCCAAGGTCTTTGTCCATTAGAGGCCACGAAATATGCAGCAATCGCGAAACACTGGAAGATTACTTGTCACTGGTTGGAAATAAGTTGGTTCAGAGAGGTTACCCGAGACGAATTGTCAGAGATAGAATTGTTCCAGCTCATGTCAATTATCGACGGAGGACAGGACCGTCATCTGACAGAGTCCCGCTGGTAACTACATTCTTCTTCGGGATTCAGAAGATAAATGGGATCCTTCGGGAACTGCAACCAATTCTGACCTCCAGCCCCCTGACCCGCGATTTGTTTAAAGACATGCCCCAAGTGACATACAGACAGGGACAAAATCTAGGGGGTATTCTGTCACACAAGCACCCACGAGTTCAGCCTCCAGAACCACAGCAGCGAGGATTGCATCCGTGTGAACGTCCAAGGTGCAAAGTATGTGAAATTGTTATCGAAGACCCTCATTTCACCTCTCCAAATACTTCACACTCCTACAATTGTCAAGGATCAGCGGAGTGTCAGTCACGAATGTGTGTGTACCAGCTGATCTGTAAGCGGTGTTCAGATGATCACAACAGAGGCTTCTATGTTGGAAAAGCAACCCAATTAAATTTGCGGATCAATAACCATAGAGCTTCATTGAACCAAGATCGTCCCCTACCCTTAAAGCTGCATGCGAGATCACATGATCCCACAGTCACATTCAACGAATGCTTCGGGGTGAAGGTATTGAAGAAGATGCCACAGCCTACTAACGACAGATTATTACAACAATCTAAACGGGCTCATAGATGGGTATTGGGAGCCATGCAGCCTCCTGGCCTCAACCTAAATGATTAACTCGTACAAGATTATTAGTATCGAAGCCATACATGTTTACGTGGTTACTCGCTTCCATGATACTATCCCAGGTCCCTAAATTCAAAAAAACCATTACTTATTCTTCTAACTTTGAAAAAGATTTAAATCGAAATATCAGAACATTCTTTTCTCTTTCTATTTGTGAAATTTCTATTAAATTTAATTTATATTAATATTCAGTATATATATATATATATATATATATATATATATATATATATATATATATATATATATATATATATATGAATGAGCTCCTATCTATTCAAATAGTTATTGCCTTAATAATATCATTATCTAAGTACGTACGAAAACTCGAGTGGATATGTTATTAAATATGCGTAGGAAAAGCATTGGTATTAACACACAAATATGACCTAGAAAAAAACATATATTCATGCCTCGAAGGAACGCCGTATCCACCTCATGGAGCCGCGGTTTATTATATGGGTATAACACGTAAAAGTAATAAATATCCATTCTCCTACACCCCTCTGCTACGCCCCTGGTCACTCCAGACACCACAAGGTGCCGCGGCGCCTCCTCTCACTCCACCCCCCCCCCACCCCCCATCGCCAACCGTGACCCCCTGCCAGGCGTGCGTGCGTAAGTCTAACACTCAAAGCCTCGAAAAAGACACTTTTTCGCCCGTTTTTGGCCCATAGCATCTATGCGAGTAAAGCGATCAGGATGGTTAAACGTTAGGACCAACTAGACCCCAAATGGAGTCTATGTGCGAAAGAACGGGTTTTTTAAGTCAATTCTTAGGCCTTTTATGGCCCGGACGGCGGACGGCGAACGGCGGACGGGCATTTCAAATTTGGATTCTACGCACCTTGAAACGTAAAGTGACAAAGTTTGAGGGGGGGTTATAAAAATTTTTTGCTATACGATCTCATAGGCTTATTATTGGAAATAATAAACCAAAAATGAGTTTGCAAGCGTTTCATAACTCGACTTTCACTTGTCATGCACTGTGAAAATTAACGAGTGTACATGCGAATTTGGGCAAGTTACAAGTGTTCCCCCATCGTCTTGAACAAATCACTGTTTTACAGCTGTAATAATTGGCCGATTTTTAACCTACTTCCATTCACCCGAAAACTTGTTATTTTCCAGCATTGTGAGTTGTTCATTTTTCATTTTTCATTCTTCCGCTGAAGAATATAAACAAGAAAAAAAGCATTCAGTGTAGACGACGCCAAAGATTTTTTCGACCACTCATTTCGTGGGTATTTTTGAGTTTAACGATAGATTTAGCATGTCTTCGGTGACCCTTGACAGATTCAAATGGTGCGTGAGCCTGGGCAATTTTTCCTGATCAGGTATTGAGGATCCTCCCATCATTGAAGAACAAAGTGAAGATAATTTCGAAGTTACAGATGACATTCCTAACCTAGCAGCATTAAGACTTGTTGAACTAATTAATCGTTTCCCCTGAATGAAGGAGAAAAATCCGATTATGCCAGCCATCAGAATAAGTTGAAATCAAATACACACTTTCTCCACTTTTTATTTTATAATTAGTCTGTCTACCAATCATTACACCTTATCATGTACGATAAACATCCTATTGTGTATTCAACACAGTTTTTACATTATAATTCGCTGACAAAACTTTAATTTCGGCATCCCGCTTGACGTTGTTCATTTTGTTTGTCTCCACACGCCATTTTTCTTTTCTGCTACACTTGTAAACTTAGTTTCTACAAGTGTAACTGTTCTACACTTGTACTACCTGTACTTGTTAACGCGTACACTTGTAACTCGTTGTTTTATTAGATAGGCCCCAGGTTTTTTCCCTGACTTTTCCAGTTAGTAGGAGCTACTCTGTGAAATATCCACTCCCCCCCCCCCCCTCACTAAACCAAAATTTATATATATATATATATATATATATGTATATACGAAATGAAGAGTAGGAAACACTGAAATACACTTCACAGACTAGTTTTAATATTTTGGCTTAGATGCCGTTTGGTTTATTATTTCCAATAATAAGCCTATGTGATCGTATAGCAAAAAAATTTTTATAACCCCCCCCCCCCCCTCAAACTTTTTCACTTTACGTTTCAAGGTGCGTAGAATCCAAATTTGAAATGTCCGTCCGCCGTCCGCCGTCCGGGCCATAAAAGGCCTTAGAATTGACTTAAAAAATCTGTTCTTTCGCACATAGACTCCACTTGGGGTCTAGTTGGTCCTAACTTCTCGCCAGCTCGATCGCTCCACTCTCATGGGTGCTATGAGCCAAAAATAGGTGAAAAAGTGTCTTTTTTTAAATATATTTCAAGTTGTATAGAAATTGGAGATTTATGAGTGAAAAGAAAATGTTAGCTATTAATTTTATGGGAAAAAAAGTATTCTAAATGATACTCTTCTATTCAAAAAGAGATTTTGGATTTTAGGCTATTTTTTGCAATTTTATAGATTTTTTAAAACAAAATTTAATGAAGTTCAAGTTTTTAGCATAATTTCGTACATAAATTTTTGAATGTTCTATTTCATAGTAGATAAACTTTATTTGACCAATCTTATCCTAAAAAATATCAATTTAACAATTCTTAGCCATTTTCAGTGATTTTGTCAGCACATTTTTTGAAATTTGACCAATTAGATGATATCAATATACAGTATAGGTAACACTTTTATGTGTAGGAAAGATGACTTGGTAATAAATTGTTTTATTTATCAACTATATTAAAAAGCGTAAAATTGTGAGATTCCGCTGCTGTAATGGATTGAACCCATTTGTGAGGTCCGAAGCTCCGAGTTCCGATACTAAATATACTATAAGCGGCGTTTAATAATTATGGACCAGAGATCTACGTATTAGGGCTGTTTAATACATAAATAATAAAACTTTGTGTAATAATTTGCAGCGTTTTTCAAACTACAAAAGAGAAAAAAAGAAATCTTTTGTAATTAGAAAAAGGCATCTAAGCCGAAATATTAAAACTAGTCTGTGAAGTGTATTTCAGTGTTTCCTTCTTTTCGTTTCATATAGGCTCTTAGAGCCACTAATCAAGTAATTAATATATATAAATATATATTATATTTATATATATATATATATTTCAGGGAATTTCATCACCACTGTACACATCAAACCCACGAATCAACAATTATACTTGCATTACGACAGCTGCCACCCTCCACATACAAAACGATCAATCCCGAGATCGTTATCAATCCGAGGTCATCGAATCAATAACAAAAAAGAAAATCTCGAATCCTATCTGTCAAGCCTACAAAGCAAGCTGGTTGAAAGGGGCTACCCAAAGAAATTTGTTAAAGATCGTTTAGTGCCAGCCCACGTACAGTACACAGCAACGCCACAAGCTACTACGGACCGAGTGCCACTAGTCACTACGTTCTTCTTTGGAGCCCAAAAATTAAATAGTATACTTCGTGAGCTACAACCCATTTTGACAGCCAACTCACAGACAAGAGAAATTTTCCAAGAAACACCACGAGTGACGTATCGTCAAGGAAAAAATATTGGTGAAATCTTGTCGCACCGTCACCCTCAACCGACGCAGTCTACAGAGCAACCTGGGTTACATTCTTGCGGCCGACTCAGATGCAAACTTTTCAACCTTGTGATTGAAAGCACACATTTTACTTCGGCAAACACTACACATTCCTACAAATGTGTAAACTCAGCAGAGTGCCAATCCAAAATGTGTGTTTACCAATTAATATGCCAGAAATGCACGAACAATCAACAAGGTTTCTACGTTGGCAAAGCATCGCAAATGAATCTGAGGATGAATAACCATCGTGCTTCAGTTACCCATAACCAGCCACTCCCAATCAACGAACATGCAAGATCTCATGATGCATCATTTGATCAATGTTTTGGGGTGAAGGTTTTGAAGAAGATGCCACCAGGTTCTAACGACCGACTTCTCCACCAATCAGAAAAAGCACACAAGTGGGTTTTGAAAGCAAACGTACCTCCCGGCCTCAACATTAACGATTGAAATTATCTTCACCTTGCGATTGAAATTATCTACATACATCTCCCTGTCAACAAGCCATCCCATCACCTGAACAATCTATAAATTATTTTTTCATTTTCATTTTCAACTTCTAACTTGTGAACAAGATTCATTCGAAATATCAAAAACAACTTTTTCCTTTCTTCGTTTATCTATTAATAATTCAAAACAAATTAAATATATATATATATATATATATATATATATATATATATATATATATATATATATATTTTTTTTTTTTTTACAGTTCTTGTTCCAGTTTCGTCGACTGTGATTCCCCTTCCGATCTACAAGGTGTCGACTTCCTTGACAAAACACGACGGAGGTGAATACGACAGCAAACTAGAAACCTACAACGGCCCTAAACTCATCACAGGTCAGTAGCTAATTGTAAGCTTCAAACACTGAAAACATGATTGTATAGATCATTCATATTTTTGACATTTTACGTCTTTACTTTGGCACATAAACGGAAATGGCTATTGGTCCATAACTAATTAAATTTTTCAAGCATTTTAATTTCTCCCTTGATGGGAAAAACTAAAGATCATGGATATGTCTAGTACCTACTGCTTTCCAGTAGGTACCTACTACTCAATTGTATTCCAACCATGAAATGCCTTCTTTTCACAAGATTATTCCATTATGGTTACAAAACAATATTAGTTTATAACTTAGAGTAATAAATCAGCTTTCCTTGACACTACAGAGGCTTACAGGTCATGAGATGTTGTGATAAAATGAGAGCCTTCTAAAAAGTGGCGAACGATTTTAATGCTATGAAAACTATGGGAGTTACCCATTGGTAACCCCTAGTAACTCATTGGTTGTACGTGAAGTGTCGCGATAAATTCCTTGACACCCAGCCAAAAGACATACCTATCCATGTCAAAAGTTCTGCATCGATTGAACTCAAATTTGGACATACAGGCCCCTTCGAAAAAGGTTTCCTCTCGCCCCCGTCGTCGATCTGTCTCAAATTCGGAGGATAGAAGGAACAGATTAGTTTATTTATTTATTTATATTTGTACGGGCGAACCCGATTACATTATTACATAAAAAAACAAAGGCATCAAGTTGACGGAGACCCAAAAGAAATAAAACTGGAGAAAAAAGAAAGAAAAAATAGCCTCACCTCAAAAACACCGGATTACCCCTTATTAAAGGATCACCCTCAGGAAAATGACTAGCATAAACTACCATTTCCCTAGCAACGACTTGGTTGTAAGCGGAAAATCAGAAACCCAACCGTAACGCATTTTCTTAACGCTTTTCTCGTTTATGTGCCAACGTAAAGACATAATTTTTAGTGAAATGAATCAGAAACTCGTAAACGAGTTCCACTATCCGCTTTACAAGCAGATACCATGTTACATGGATATATCTTTGATTGGGGATTTCATAACGGTTGTCCTCGAGTTGTCCTCGACTGTTGTCAAGAGGATGAAAATATTTCCTAACATTTCCTATGGAGTGGAGTAAATGATGCTATTGCTTTACGTTAAGAATATTGTAACCGGCTTATTAAACTTGTTTATAGTCCAATCAACTTAGTTTAGGAATGTAGCCAGGTACGTAAGGAGGAGGAAATTGGTAGCTTGAGATGTGAACATTTATCACATAAATCAAGCGCTTTCCAACGAGTGGCGAACGATTTCTGTGCGATGAAAACTGCGGAAGTTCCATTCCCCTAGCAACGGCTGGGTTGTACGTGAACATCATTTGAAATTGTGACATCAACTTTTGCGTGACGAAAATTTTTGGTTGACCCCTCAGTGCAAAGACATATCTATGTCAAAAAAATTGTTCGATTTGAAGCACTGAAAGTTCTGAGTGGTGTGACGACTGAGGGGGAAAATCTATTAGTAACTGATACGAAATTAAATAAAGTAAGGGTGGAACTGAAATGAATTGGATGCTGCTGAATTGAATTTCACTTAATTGAATTTAATTAGGGGTGGGACGCGCATATCGCCGATTTGAATGAAGAGGATGGGCTGGAGAAAAAGTCCAAGTCAGGTTTTAGACTCATCAGGTAGTTTGCCGTGCGAGGAAGCCTGCACAGTGGCCGTTTCAGCAGGTAGGTACATAACGAAAATGATATTTCCCCGTACAATAAAGTTTATTTGATTTGATTCGATTTGGTAGTTCGTCGTCGAGAAGGGAGTCAGAAAGGGCAGAGTGGACCGAGTTGACTGGGGAATCCTGAAGGCGATCTTGGGCAGAAGATACGTCGAATCAAGTCCGTTTTTCACGAGTTTGTACATAGCGGATATGTCGGATATCAGCCTCCTGGTCTCCAACGTCTGTAGACCGCTTGTAAGGAGCAGGGACTCGTAATTTACCTCAGATGAAGGAATGCCGAGTTTAAACCCGATGTACCAGAGAAATCTCCTCTGAACCCTCTCCAATGCGTGCTTGTGCACTGTGGGCGACCAAACCGTAGATCCATATTCCAATAGGGTGGTTAAAAAAAAAAAAGTTCTGGGATTTCTTGTCCCCCATTGTTTTTTTTGCTTCCTCGGTATGTCAGGATGACCCTCCTAAATTTTTAGCAAAAAATATTAATCCTAACCACTTTACCTGGGTCGATTTTGGCCAGTTATCGACCGCTATCGTAAACCATCCTCTAAATTGGTGCCGAGGTGATGATTTGAAGGACGGATTTCAATTTTTTTGGGTCAATTTATGGGTTTTCGCATGCGCTGAACACGATGAACTTATTTATTTTACGCTCCGTCCACTAGTTATCCGGTAAACTGGCTTGAAGATAAGTAAAAATCGGAAATTTCACCGAAAATGCTGTCGCATGGTTAAAATTGTACTAGAAACAAGCTATTATGGTAGGATAATATGCTTTGGCATGTTCTGAACATGAACCCGTTTTTTACTATACTTTTCCGCCGATGATTGCTTCGTTTATCGGCCATAAACCTCAAATTAATTGTAGGGTAATAGACAAATTCACCCTAATTTCACCGGAAATTATGTCGCGTTGATAATTTAAGGTCCCGAAATACCTTGTGTCGATAAAATTTGGTATTTTCCAGGATACTCGGTACAAAGCCGTTGGTAATTTGGCAAGGACTTGAACCGGCATTGTACTTATTCGCTTAACGACCCGATACCATTGTACAAGCTTTTACACGTGACCGATACCGCTGACAATAGCTAACCCTACGCTCAAACGATCCAATCACAGTTCAGACAATTCAGAACTACGAATTTGACCCCGGAAAACCGATAGAAACTAAGGAATTTTACAGAAAAATGGGGAAATTTAGCTATTTTCTCCATTTTGCCGCTATATTTGGCAAATAAGTGTTTAAGTGTATAAGCAAATAGATGTTTCCCTATAAATTTCATCCTGATCTAATCGTTACTCCATTCAGCTC
The DNA here is from genome assembly GCA_030762985.1 of Adelphocoris suturalis. Taxonomy (NCBI): domain Eukaryota; kingdom Metazoa; phylum Arthropoda; class Insecta; order Hemiptera; family Miridae; genus Adelphocoris; species Adelphocoris suturalis. The sequence goes on along the minus strand of JAUMHS010000014.1, from coordinate 985,309 downwards.
ATGAGCAAAAAAAATTATTTCAAGCATAATTTTTTCCCGCTCTAGTCGTCCAATCTGACACAAATTTGGTGGATAGTTGAGGGGGGGGGGGGGGGTCAATTTAAACATTCCATATCAATTTCAACTTGATTGCATTGTAGCTCCTGCGATTGTGCAAAATTGTAATTCCTAGAACAAACTTCATGTATTATTTTCATCTAATTTTGATGAAATTTTTTGGGAATGTGTGGTTTAGGCTGTAGCTTGTCTCCTATCAATTTCACGTTTTTCTAATCATTTCTCCATTCTGCGCATGCGTAAATTACTTCAAGCATCATTTTCTCGTCTCCTAAATCGATAACGGTCTATATGAAAATTTCTATACACACAAAGAAGAGAATTAGGTATTCCATATCTTGATGAAGGCTGAGACTGGAATAATATAGAGAGTGGCAGTATCAGCTAATGACCCTGCCACCGTTCAACAGATCGATTCTCGTAACGGTTTGCGAGAACTGATACATGTTACTGCTGCACACATTGAGATAATTAATTATGCTGATGACGTAACAGCCCTCATTTATGCAGAGACTCCAGGAGGCCTTTGAGAGGGCATCATCCATTGTCAAGGGACTCGTAGTTGAAAGGTGCTCAGTAAACCTATTGAAACTAAACGCTGATAAGTCACACCCCTCTCTATCAATGAGTGTGGATTTAGGCCCCCATTGCACCTCCGGGGCGCCTAAGTCTATAACAACTGATATCTGTATAAAAAACCAGCAGCACCCTTTGAATATTGTAGCTTGGAACTTGCTCACACTCACATTAGGTGAGAGTTATTTTCCTGGAGCGTAACACCATGCACTCTTTGAGTCTCGCTGCAATTATGGAGTGATTTTATGGAGAAGCTCGTCTGGCATCATCGGAGCTTTCAGGCAACAAAAAGCAGCCATTCGCAATTAAAGCAGCCTCTCTTTAAAGAGTTTGCAGTACTCAAAATGGGAGAGCTAATTGGCAAGATAACTATAATTAAAATATATAAGGATTTACATAGCAACCACCTGAAATTTTTAGATGAGGGAAAAACAAGAACTTGTGGACAATTTCTTTCTAAACTGCCTTTCCGTAGGACTCACCATGGCCAACGGGCATATGATTACCGGGGAGCAAAACTGTTCAATGCCCTACCCCATGAGCTCCGCTCTATTTCTAAAATTGAAAAGTTCAAAAAAGAACTGAAAAAAACATATAATAATGAGGCAATCTGAGACCCATTAGATAATATTAAAACTTTAAGATGGTAACTGAATAATTCCTATGTATTCTGATTTACTCGATGTATATGTACCAATTGATTCTAATTTACCTATATTTACTTACAAGATGATTATTGAATAAGGTATTGAATGAGTGTGCTGATTATGTATTACTCCTCCCCACAGCACAAGTCTGCGACTTATAGTGGGGAGTAGCATTTCCTGATTTGTGTAACTTTTTTTGTATTGCAATACCTATCTAAATAAATGCGTTTTTTTCAACAACAAAAAACAAAATTCGGGCTCTGTCAGGATCTGCCACCCAGGACCTCTTGTCGACCACTTTTCCGCCGCCTTGGTGTGCTGACCCTGCCTGCCCTATAGATATGCCCTTGCCCTTCTTGACCGCATGAGCACCTACTCTGTGAACCTTCCAAACCAGGGTGATACGCATGACTACTGCACCCGTCAGCGTGATCTGCTTCAGGTTCCCAAGCACCGTCTCGCAGTGACAAAAATGAGAAATCCGATTTCGAATGGTGGAAGGATCTTCAATCTGCTGCCACCCCATGTAAGGAAGTTACCCAAACCGGCCTTTCTAAAACACCTGAAAGCCTGGCTTATTGATAAAGCACCTTATAATTTTGAGGAGATCCTCGGTGCTATAAAGGACATGAAATAGACTTATCGATGGACATATTTGATGTTTACCTACCATGTTTTTTGCTAATTATTTTTAACTCTATTCTCACTCTTTTGTTTCTCCTGTTTTCTGATTCTTTCTTTTTTGACGTTGGCTATATGCTATATTTTTGTATGTTGGCAAATTTGTTGATTGATTGATTGTGTAAATATCTACCAATTATCCATCTAACATCATCTTTGTTTTCAGTGAAAACCAAGAAATCGATAAAGGACAAAGTTGGAGCTTCTGTGAAGGCTATCACCAGATAAGTTTGGGAGAAGAAAGCCCTCTTCGCTTGATTCCGTCGATCAGGCCCTGGGAAAGTTCAATTTGACCTCTCAATAAAAGCAAAATATTTGAATACCTAACTAGAAGCACTCCCCAAATGTGACCCTTCCTAGGAAAAGTGACCTTATTATCTTACCGGATGCCGAAATTGAGTTAGGTACTTCTCGTTTTTCGAGTTCTTCAATAGCATAATCAGCTATACATCGATAAGTGACTATTGTACTGTGTAAAGGGTCTATAAAAACCTAAAAATCGACATTTTTGTCCATTTTATCGAAAAACGCCCTACCGTAACTTTTGCCAAAGTAAGATAAGGTCCTTTTTCCTAGGACGGGTTACAAATTTGGATGCGCAAATGTTTGTTGCATAACTAATTGTACGTAGTAGATTCCTACCTAATGTGAGGATGTTACTACGAAAAACCAAATATTGACGTGTTTTGAACAATCATTATCCAACACTTTGGTAAATCTCCTACCTACTCTTACTACTGTGACCCCAGGGTCCCGTCGAGAGCCAGTCAAATTTCCCGCTCTGGTGCACATTCAAAACGGGCGCGTTCGCGTTCCACAGGATCGCCACCTGCAGCGCCACCAGCAGCAACGGAGTCGCCCCCATCGCCACCATTCGCGCCAGCAGCGGCTCTCCCACTCTCCGCGCATGCGCGCCTGCGTCGCTTGACCCCCTCCAAGTCAAAGGACCCCCGTGTTCGCCCCTAACTGCTCCATTCCACGGCTGGCGCTTGATGTGGCGAGAGAGAGAGAGTCTGACCGAGAATTGCAGCCCCCCCGATCATCTGGTGTCCGCCGTCGGTTTCACCCACTGACTGTCCCCGACTACCTCCGACTTCAATACACCATTTCGACTGCGACAGCACCTGCCTCCGACGAACTACTGGTAGGATTCTCAATAATTCTTGTATATAATTAGTAGTGTGAACGTGAACAGTTACGATTGTTTTCTTCTCATTGAACTGTGTCCACTTAGGTAGGAAGATATACTTGATGCCTATATTGTTCATTAGTAATATTGTTTTATTCTTGAATACAATTCACGTACGGAAGTACTTATAACTATTCCTGACTTCTCCCATTAACCCAGGTACAACACAAGTAAATTCAACAATAGTTTTGCTCATATTAACTTCACTTTATTTTGCAATATATATATAATTAACATAAATTCACTGGCTTTATTAAATTCATTCTTCATCTACATTTATTCACTTAGTCTCCTGACTAAGTCCTACTTCCTTGAAAGTAGGTGGTGGCAGTTCTATCTCAAATCTCCAGAGAACGTCTCGCACAGACAGCTAAGGTAAGTGTAGATCCGCACTGTTATAATCCTAAATAATACAAGTTCTTAAAGTAGGAGTTTTCATTCAACTCTTAGCTTTTGCTCCCTTCCGAGGGTTCCCATATCGATAAATGGGGTTACAATTTGTTGGCATCGGTGTGGATTAGGTTGTAAAGCACTGCAAACCAAACTTGTGTTGGTTTTTCCTCAGTGCAGACTTAATCTTGATCGAACTTGTGTCGACACACCATCGACACCAACGCCTTGACTGCCTAAAATCAGTAGCTACCAATTTTATACAAATTTTAGTAGATTTTATTCTTTTTCTGTGCGGATCTTAGCTGTCTTTCTCTGTTAAATTCAGTAAATTCAATTGTCTTGCAAAAAGAAAAAGTGTTGTCTGGGTTGGTGAGTTGTCCAGGAAAGTCCCAGTTGGAACAAAAGTACTTAGACTAAGTTGTATGTGAATGTGCATGTTATGATCTAAGGGTGCCAAACACACATTTAACACAACTACACAAATTTGACACATTTCATATTGTTCTTTGTGCTGTACGAATTGAGTACAGACACCCTTCACAAAGTTTGACTCGTAAATTTCAAGTTGCAAGGTGTGCTCACCGTGGTCTCGCTTTGCCCACCTTGGTTTCCAATTTTGCTCACCCTGGTCTTATTTTTGCCCACCAGTTGTCTACCGTGGTCACAATTTGTGCCCACCCTTGCAAGATTTTTCCTGGTCCTTACGCTTTTAGGAATTTAGAGCGACAGGAATCTTCCTGCGCAAGTTAAAATTCTTTGCATACAGTAGTTAACTTTTGAATTTGTTGGTGGTTAGTGACCACCTTGCCCACCATTGGTAGACCTTCTGTCCACCTTGTTTGCTCACCATACGTTAGATTGTTTACAAAATACGTAAGATAAACAGTATCTTTTTGAGTTGAAAGTTCGTAAACTTTGAACCCTATAGTTAACTTTTGAATTTGTTGGTGGTTAGTGACCACCTTGCCCACCATTGGTAGACCTTCTGTCCACCTTGTTTGCCCACCATACGTTTGATTGTTTACAAAATACGTAAGAGAAACAGTATCTTTTGAGTTGAAAGTTCGTAAACTTTGAACCCTATAGTTAACTTTTGAACTTGTTGGTGGTCAGTGACCACCTTGCCCATCATTGGTAGACCTTCTGTCCACCATTGTTGCCCACCCTCAAGGGACCCGTCCTTAAGACCTGTCCAGGCCAATTTTTATTTTGCCTGACCACCCTTGCCCACCTTTTCTTTAAATCTAATAGTAAATTCGGCAAGATTGAAAAGTGAATTAATTTAATACAATTTTGAAAACAATCTACTTGGAAGTAACTTGATTGGTTACTGTTATCCCCACAATTGGTTGTTGCTTTTCTTCAAAAAGCACAACGTTGTTCCCCATACAACATCGAATTGCACCTTACCTTTGTCGGCCTACAACCGGTTCTCGCGGCGTGGCGAAGCGTTCGGGTGCGTGTAAAGTGCAATTGTGATCAAGTATTTGGAACGGAAACCTTCAGTTTCATTCCCTTTTTAAATTCATTTTCAATTTCTTAACCGTGATCGTTATTTCAACGATGTCTACGTCACCGGAACCACGAGATGTTGCCCTTGAAGCTGTCGCCAAGGCCATGAATCGCCTCGAGCTGGTACTCGGAAATAAACCATCCGAGTCCTCAGCCGAGCAGATTCCGAGGTCGATGCTGATGGAAGTTGACCCCTGGGACCCCGATGAACTAGAAAGTGTGTCGATCGGAACATTTTTCGAAATTTTCGATGGTATCACACAGGGCCTGACCGACGACCAACGCATCCGATTACTGCGAATCAAGCTTAGAGGGACTGCCAAAACATTCCTCCTCGACAACGGACACTTACTCGAGGGAGAGGAACCTTATGAAGGACTAAAGCGCGCTCTAGTGCGCTGGTATGGTCGCGACGATCCCGAGAAAGCTGCGGAGCGGCTTTGGACAATGCAGAAATCGCCAGGCGAGTCTTTTCGACAGTACGCCGAACGAGTTCGACATACAGCAGCACAGGCATCGCGTGTGGATGGAGTAGTGATGAATGCAGCCCGAACTCGAGCATGGATTGCAGCTAGATCGGTGAAAGCCTTCTTGAGAGGACTTCCCGGTCGCTACGCCGGATTTTTCGTCAACAACCCTCCGGCTTCCCTTGAAGAAGCTTTGAAGAAATCTGAAGAGCTAGAGGACGCTCTAGAGCCTCAGGGATCTGACCATTGGAATGTTGCTCGAATCCAGGTCCAGGACAAGAGATGCTACCGCTGCAGAGAGCTCGGTCACATAGCATCAGGATGTCCCAACATCCCGAGACCTCCTACTCCACCACCACAACGCCGAAACGCCATGGGAAGCCCGCAGCAGCCTTGCAGCTACTGCCAGAGCAGAGTTCACTTCCCAGCTCACTGTTTGAAGAATCCCAAGAATTTCCCCTGCAATTATTGCGGACTATATGGACACAAGGAGTCTGATTGCCGAGTAAAGAGCGTTCACTTTGCCGACGAACCAATGTGTGACTACTGCGGTTACTACGGTCACCTAGAAGCAGAATGTGCACAGAAGACCGAATCCTACGTGCCTCCTGAACCACTCTCCCTACCAGAACCTCGAAAGGTACTAGCCCTTACGAGTACTGCGCCTGAGGCAAACCCTCACCAAGCAATCGCCCTCAGAACGGAGCCGAAAAGTGCCGAAACACCTTCAGCTTCCACTCCAAAGGCAGAAGAGCCTGATGTCTGCCTACCAGCTGTTGATTCGCCGTTTAAACAAACTATGCGGATCAAAGTCAGCTTGAGTGGCCATGAACGAGTGCTGATAGTCGACACCGGCGCTCAAATCTCCGTTTTGACGCAGCCAGTACCGGGCATACCCATTGTGCCTACTCAGATTCTCGCTTGGGGTGCTGATGGTCAGCCGATGCCCTTCCTCGGACAACAACGTTTGGAAGTGGTTATAGGCCCCTTGAAGCTCACTCATGCGTTCAGGATATTCGCACGAGATCCCTCAGGATTGGACCTGCTGGGGCTGGACCTGCTCCGGAGGATTCCCGCTTCTATCCACCTGGATAGCTGCGAAGTTAGGATGATACACCCCCAGACAGGCCAGTCCATTGTGATTAGTGACGTCATCACAGGATACCTGTCGCCTGCCCGACCAGTTCCCATGCCGGACCTCGCACAGCCAATGCGTCCTCGCATTGCCGTCGTCGAAGGGACTCACGCTTTCGACTCTTCTCACCTGTGGAGACCCGTGGACATGGATGTCTCTACGTCCGAAGACTGCCCTATTCTTGACCCGTCGGAGGAGTTCCCGATTGAGGATCTGGATGATCCTTTTCCGGACCTCATCGCCGTGCTGAACCAGCAGCTCCAGCACCTCCCGACAGAGGACAGCGACTATGTCACCTGTATTCTGAAGGAATACCAGAACCTGTTTCAGCGGCCTGACGCTCAGGGATGCTCGATGAAGGTAGTACATCGCATCGAAACAGGATCGCACCCCCCTATCTACAAAAAGCCGTTCACGATGCCTGCATCACTCCACCGATTGTACCCATGCCAGACCAACAACCCGAACCTGTGCCTTGCGGTGTGGAGATTGAAGATCTTGCTCTGGAAGAAGAGGATACTTACCCAGTGGCTCGGTTTGTTGAAGTACCGTTGCCTGTTGAAGTCCAGAAGACAGATGGTTCGGACGAACCAGCATCGAAGAGTTCCCCTGCTGAAGTACCACCTGCAGCCAAGAAGTCGCATACAACTGTTGAAGTTGCACCTCGTAAGCTGCGTAGCCTTCCGCGGCCAGATTACCGGCAATTGCACACGGGACGACCTTCAAAGAAAACAAGAACCTGAAACAAAAAGGAAGGGTTAAAAAAAAAAAAAAAAAAAAAAAAAAAAAAAAAAAAAAAAAGGGGGGAAAAAGGGGAAGAAAAAAAAAAAAAAGGAAAAAAAAAAAAAAAAAAAACTTATTTGAATTGAAACTTTTAAAATGTATACATGTAAAATGATAATGATTATGTAAAAATACTTACCTGTGTTCTATTGTTTTGTACCGCCTTTTCATGTCAACCCGTGACGCTGTCGCGGGCGCGCGCGTGACCGATCGTGGGCCGACGCCCTTTTACCTGTTTCCGTTCTTACCAGTGATGAGTCAGTCGAGTCGATGAGGGTCAGCACAACTAGGCCCTTACCAACTTAGGCCCCTGTCGCAACGAGTCGAATAGGAACCACAACACTACACGTAACAATGGCACCTATAAGATAACAGCACACCAGTAGAATCTAGATTCCCCTGAATATTGTCATTATTTTAAGACCCCAGTGGCTAGACAAAAGTGCTAATGTAAGAGATGAATGTTCCAGACGGTGCTCGATCATGTCGCGTGGTAGGGATCTTCATGCGATGGTTGCGGATATGGAGAGGAGGTTGGATGGGGAGGTGAATCGTGGAGGGAGCTCCTATGATGAGCCGCCAGCGGAGCCAATGTTCCCGCAACCCCGAATGGGCCTGCCTAGAGTTGGTGGTGTGGGGCCCGGACCCCGAGAGATCGAGAAAGAGTGGACTGTTTTGGAAACAGGTGCAGAAATGCTGTATCGCGCCAGCACAGCGGTTGAACGGGGGGACGCCTGGCACAGACACGCCAGCGCCATGAGGCGCCTGCAGGAGTGGACCCGAGGGAGACAGCCTGTACCCCACCCTGGGTTCGGTGTAGCAGAGGTTGCAGCGGCTGTAGCTCAGCGCATGCAACAGCCACGCGTCGTCGGACCCACGGCGTTGGAGATAGCTCGAGAAGTGGTGGCCCTCATGGACGAGCGATTGCCGCCCACCCTGGATCCCCACGACATGGCCGACCGGATTGCCGACCTGGTTGTGCGGCGCCAATTGCCTGCGTACTCGCCGATCCACGATGCCGGGGCCCTGGCTGGAGCGATCCTCGATCGACTTAGAGATCACGTGATCTGGGAGCTGCGCCAACCGATACGCGCCACCAGCGCCCCACCGAGAAACGATACCGCCACAAACGTCCCATCAACATCCAGGAAAGCACTCGCCACCAGCGCCCCCTCAACTTCCAGAGACGAGCCACTGTCGGAAGGGATGAACGAGGATGAGTCCCAGACTGAGGATGAGGAGCGCACCACGGAGAGGAGGTGCATTGCGTGCGGCAAGACTCGAGGCCACAACTCACGCCTCTGGTGTGAGGCCTGCAGGACCTTCCTGCGTCGATCCAGGAAGGCTGCTGCTGAAGGGCACCCAGTTGTCTGCAGGGACACCCGCCACCGCCAGAATCCTGCCATAACTGCTTGTCGCGGCTGCAGAGTGACACATCTGCAAGCCCTGGAGATTGCCGCCAACCGATCCGAGGGAAGTTGCGCCGCTGAGGACATCGGCTTCCGAAGGGGAGGGGAGTGTGACCCCAGGGTCCCGTCGAGAGCCAGTCAAATTTCCCGCTCTGGTGCACATTCAAAACGGGCGCGTTCGCGTTCCACAGGATCGCCACCTGCAGCGCCACCAGCAGCAACGGAGTCGCCCCCATCGCCACCATTCGCGCCAGCAGCGGCTCTCCCACTCTCCGCGCATGCGCGCCTGCGTCGCTTGACCCCCTCCAAGTCAAAGGACCCCCGTGTTCGCCCCTAACTGCTCCATTCCACGGCTGGCGCTTGATGTGGCGAGAGAGAGAGAGTCTGACCGAGAATTGCAGCCCCCCCGATCATCTGGTGTCCGCCGTCGGTTTCACCCACTGACTGTCCCCGACTACCTCCGACTTCAATACACCATTTCGACTGCGACAGCACCTGCCTCCGACGAACTACTGGTAGGATTCTCAATAATTCTTGTATATAATTAGTAGTGTGAACGTGAACAGTTACGATTGTTTTCTTCTCATTGAACTGTGCGATATAGGCGCTTCTAATACCTACCAAAAGATAGAGACTGAGAATGGCCCTTCCCTAAATTCCCCCGTAATTTTAAGCCATTATTTGATTCTGATTTATTATATTTCGTACTTGTAAACTTGAACACGTGGTGTCCACCCTCAGTGACCACCCTTGGTGTCCACCTTCAGTGACCACCACGTATAATACCAGAAGTTGAGACATAGGTTCCTTTTAGCGAATTTTTGAAGAAAATTAAGCTATTGCTCTCGCCTCAAAATTTGTAGAATGTGAATTTTTGAAAAAAAATTATGCAGAAATCCGTTTCAGGCTATTCTGAGTCATATTCTGAAGTTTAACGCATTTTTTTATGTATGTATGTATGTATGTATGTATATATGTATGTATATATGTATGTATGTATGTATGTATGTATGTATGTATGTGTCATTCCAGACGATAACTGTCCGTAGAATTGTGCTAGAAACTTCAAACAAATTTTAAAATGTTAAGGACACAAAACGAAAGTTCAAGTTCGTTGGCCAGCATGATCGGATTACATCTTCGGGTTGAAATTTTCAAAAATGTAGTCAAAAATTTCAAAATAGCCTGTTTTTTGCGATTTGTTGTGCGAAATAATTTTTTCAGCATACTAACATGTGGTATATTCGGAATCAGCGTAAAATTTCCTATAAGAATATGTATAAAGTTTTCAAAAATTTCAAAGTTGAAAAATCAGTCAAAAATCGAAATAATGCCGTTCGCTAGTTGTAAAAATCGGTAATATTTGCATGAAACATTGTCCAAATTCAGATTGAACTACTCTTATGGAAGTATGCCTGTATAACTAATCCTAGAACCATGCTGTTTAAAACGTAGGTAGTAGGTGCTTTAAAAAAAAGAAAAATGTAATCACAACTGATGAGTTTACTCTGTGCATGTGTTAATAATTTGATTCCATGTTTGTCTATCAAAATCATAAACTAAAATTTCTCAACACGATCAATAGCGACTGAAATGTCGAACATTTCTTCAAAAATTCGCTCATGGAGTCATGCTGCATGACTGGACTTTTTATATTCAAGTCGACACTTAGGTAGGAAGATATACTTGATGCCTATATTGTTCATTAGTAATATTGTTTTATTCTTGAATACAATTCACGTACGGAAGTACTTATAACTATTCCTGACTTCTCCCATTAACCCAGGTACAACACAAGTAAATTCAACAATAGTTTTGCTCATATTAACTTCACTTTATTTTGCAATATATATATAATTAACGTAAATTCACTGGCTTTATTAAATTCATTCTTCATCTACATTTATTCACTTAGTCTCCTGACTAAGTCCTACTTCCTTGAAAGTAGGTGGTGGCAGTTCTATCTCAAATCTCCAGCGAACGTCTCGCACAGGTAGCTAAGGTAAGTGTAGATCCGCACTGGTATAATCCTAAATAATACAAGTTCTTAAAGTAGGAGTTTTCATTTAACTCTTAGCTTTTGCTCCCTTCCGAGGGTTCCCATATCGATAAATGGGGTTACACTACGAAATTAAAATAACCAAATTAAATTAATTACTTAATTTATAAATATTAATTGACCTACACTTTAAATTTAGATTACTTACCACGAATTGTTACCAGAGATATGTTTCATTTTAATAAATTTCAATTTTTACTACTAACTTATTGGTAATTTTCTAATCAATATTGAGGATGAAACAACATTACCTAACCAATTAACCGAAGGCGATTGTCAATAATTGGTTTCATGTATTTGTCATTATATTGGTAGGTCATCTAGTGTCTGGTTCAAATAATAAAATGTTTACCTCAGTTACTTTTTTGTGAAATATTTTCAAATCGTGCACCCTACGAGTCTTCAAAATGTAGCAACCAATTAGGGTGGTGGTTTAGGGTGGTTTGACACCTTAAGAGGCATTTTTACTTTGACAAGCAATTAAGTTATGTTTTTTCGTTTGTTCAAACTTGAAGCTTACACCTATTGCTGCATCAGGATGCCCTCAAACTGCTCGGTATTGAAAAAATCACTAATTCAAGCCACAGCACAACGTAAATTCGTTTTTTCGAAATCAAAGTTTTGACCCAGTATTTGACAACCACATTTTTTGTTGTACCTGTGATTGACACAGCAGATCTTCTGCAATAAATGATTCCTTGTATCAACAAAACATTTTATTTCAACGTTTTACAAATAAATTGAGCATTTGAACTTAGTTTTATTAATCATATAAAATTAATATGAGTATTCGTAAAGACAAAGTTGAAAATATCACCGGATGTTTCATTACAAAATAGGTACAATGTTTTCTTGATACCACAGGCACAATACGATTCTAATGGTAAACTAGCAGCTTGTGAGTTGCTAGGTATGTATTTATATATATATAAAAAATAAAGAACAAATAAGAAGAACGAATAGAGATCCATAATGGCAGCACTGTCAATCACTGAGGGTAGCATCAGTTTGATGACTGGTAATTGACATTAGTAATTCTACATGTTATCTTTGATTATTTCCAAAAAATGATAGCATAAATGCAATCTACACAAAAAACTGATTGAGAAAAACCATGGGTACAATCGAATTTGAAAATGTGGAGGGTGTGGTGTAGCAGAATAAAAAGCTTACCTCCTCAGCAAAATCACAAGAAACAGCACCAAAGAAATTACAGCACGAGGTTCTGTTGGGTAACCTTCTCCAGATATCACAAAAACCCGCCTGAGACCTTTTCCCGCCTTTATTTCACTAAAAAGGTGTTTTGTCTCAAAATTCAAAAGGGTCAAGCCCGTGAAACACTTGTATGCCTTAATATTTAAACGTTTTGGCGAAATGTCAAACACTAGTCCCTACACCCTACACATATTTTCCATTGAAATGAGTTTCCACAACTTCGTGAGTTAGCTCGTGTAGACGCATCGCGGATAGTAGAAAGGTGCGGTTAGCTTAATGCTGCAAATGAATAACATTTTTTTTCATATTTACATTTTTCGATTATTTAGATAATAAACATCGATTATTCGATTAAAAATTGAAACTAAAAAAAGATATAATTAACGTACAGAATCTGAAATAAAATTTCCAAGATATTAATATGTTATGCAGGAGTGTATTATCAGTAAGGAGGTACAAAGACAATACTTATGACTTCGGGAACACTCGCATTGTAACAAAAAACATCTTTGTCTACACAACCCTTCAAGCTGTGTAGGATAACTGAGATGTTATCACGACTACATAGTACCTAGTTGTTTATACAAACATATAAATTATCTACGACTAGCTGATTCACCCGTTGCACAGGTTGACTTGAACATTATCAAATAGCCTGTGACCCAAGTAAAAGTATTTCTGATAGATTCGCCCTCTCAGATCCCCAGTTATTCAGTGAAGTTCAAAACACTTCAACTTCCTCTCCCCCTCCTCCTCCATTGTGGGTCAGATTTGAAAAATTTGAAAAAAGTAGTCTTTGACTTGAATGAGAGTAATCCAAACATACTCGACAAACAAATCCCCAGTTTGTTCAATTATGACAAAGATACCCCATTCCCCCCTCCACCCCTAAAACACCCCCTATGGGGCAGATTTGAAAATTTTAACCTTCTCTGGACTTCCACAAATACTTTAAGACCAAAATTAACCAAATCGGTCCAGCCGTTCTCGAGTTTAAGCGAGACTAACAAACAGCAATTGATTTTAGCGAATTTTTGAAGAAAATTAAGCTATTGCTCTCGCCTCAAAATTTGAGGAATGTGAATTTTTGAAAAAATTTTATGCAGAAATCCGTTTCAGGCTATTCTGAATCATATTCTGAAGTTTAACGCATTTTTTTAATGTATGTATGTATATGTATGTATGTATGTGTCATTCCAGACGATAACTGTCCGTAGAATTGTGCTAGAAACTTCAAACAAATTTTTAAATGTTAAGGACACAAAACGAAAGTTCAAGTTCGTTGGCCAACATGATAGGATTACATCTTCAGGTTGAAATTTTCAAAAATGTAGTCAAAAATTTCAAAATAGCCTGTTTTTTGCGATTTGTTGTGCGAAATAATTTGTTCAGCATACTAACATGTGGTATATTCGGAATCAGCGTAAAATTTCCTATAAGAATATGTATCAAATTTTCAAAAATTTCAAAGTTGAAAAATCAGTCAAAAATCGAAATAATGCCGTTCGCTAGTTGTAAAAATCGGTAATATTTGCATGAAACATTGTCCAAATTCAGATTGAACTACTCTTATGGAAGTATCCCTGTATAACCAATCCTAGAACCATGCTGTTTAAAACGTAGGTAGTAGGTGCTTGTTTAATAATTTGATTCCATGTTTGTCTATCAAAATCATGAACTAAAATTTCTCTACACGATCAATAGCGACTGAAATGTCGAAGATTTCTTCAAAAATTCGCTCATGGAGTCATGCTGCATGACTGGACTTTTTATATATACAGAAGATATGCCACATTATGGTGTTTAATCCATAATTATTTCTATGTGAAGGAACCAGTCTCGCCCATTGGGGTTGTGTCCCCAAGACGGGCTCCAACCTCCCCTACACCCGTACCCAAATGCCTGTCTAAACGATTGGTACTCTGTGTAGTACCAATGTATGTGTTTGTATACACATGCATAATGTGCTCTCCTTTCACCTCGAGGTTTGTGTACCTCAAAGCGTATACCTTATAGGACAATGTACATCCATTGTCAACCGTGCGTAGTCCCTACACCAGGAAGAAACTGGAATTGTGTTAAAGCAATATATATTAAAATGGTATGTTCGAATAATATATATAGATATAAGGTTATTTATACAACTCACCAATGTTTGTTCCCTTCTCGTCTTCTTCATGCTGTCCTCTCACCCCCATTCTCCTTCCCTCTCTCCCCACTCTTCTTCTTTCATCTCCTCTTCTGATAATCTCCCACACTTTTCTACCCTTTCGCTATGCAGCGACAATAATCAAGGAGAATCCACATTGCAACTACCTGATCCCCCCAAGGTTCAATGAAAACTTCATATCTGCTATACAAGTGTGGTAAACGCTAAAGACGGAATAAAAAAAATAGACAAAAGTCTACCATTCAGGAATTTTTATCAACGTATCCACCAAGACATGCGTCGAACATGGCAAAATTCCTCAAATGGCAAAAAACCTCACTTCTGATGCGTTTTACATTTTCTCTCTCAATTTTTCCTTAATTCCTTCTCTCTTCCTAATTTTACTCTCTCCCTCTCTTATTTTTGAATTTTTTTTTGATTTCGTATATTTAGAGCTATCTGTCCATTTTTAATGTTACTTATCTGTACAGACAACTAGAGAGGTCTTCACCCTACTTCTGTATCTATAGCAATAAATAAATTGAAATTGAAAAAATTTCTTCAACTCCTACCCGTCAGGCACCTACCACAGAACTAACTCTCTTTCCAACAAAACCTTGGTTTGACTTCCTTTCATCTGAAGATAAAAACTTCACAAAAACTATTTCCAGATTACGAAGTGGACACATGATTAATTCCTGTAATCCCCTGTAATTCCTATTTTCAACGATTTGGGATTTGAAATATAACCAGCGGCTGCGCTCGCTGTGGAGAGGAAGACACAAACAGCTAAATATTGGAGTGCCCCACATTTTCTCGAGCACGACATCTTCTTATGGACAATTTAAGCGATAAAATCCCAGCTCCATTCAACTTAGATTTTATTCTGACGTCAGCAGAGCAAATGGTCTACAAAGAACTTTAGCTGTTGTACCTTATTACAATCAACTGTGATCTATAGAAACATTTTGTATTATCAGATAACTAAAAATATGTATTAGTGCCAATATGGCGTAAAAGTGTAATTTTGAGCCAATAAAAGTGTATTTAAAAAAAAAAAAGACTGAATATTAACCATTCTGTACACATTCAATAGTTCTAAGTCGTAGGTATTCTCGAGAACGACAACTTATTATGGACAATATAAGCGATAAAATCACAGTTCCATTCAACTTAGATTTTATTCTGACGTCAGCAGAGCAAATGGTCTAAAAAGAACTTTAGCTGTTGTACCTTAGTACAATCAACTGTGATCTATAAAAATATTTAGTATTATCACATAACAAAAATATGTATTAATGAAAAATGTATTACCCAATATGGCGTAAAAGTGTAATCTTGAGCCAATAAAAATTTATTTAAAAAAAGTCCAGTCATGCAGCATGACCCCATGAGCGAATTTTCATAAATGGTCGTATTACATTTATGTTAAATTATGTTGAAATTTGAGCACTTTGGGGACAAATAAAAATTTTATTATACATTTTATAGCAAACTAACTTTTTTTCAGTAATATTCCAATGAACAAACGATTTTGTGGATTTTTACAATTTTTTCAAGTGTTCCTATCGATTTTTAGCTTATTTTAATGAAATTTAAGAACATTTTTCAGTACAATTTTGTGGTTAAATTTCTAAATGTCCTAGTTCATGTTCGATTAATTTTTTTCGAGTTGCACTCTGCTAAAAAATAGAAATTTGTTAATTTTTGGCGGTTTTTGCTTTTTTAGTGATTTTTTAAGTACATTTTTTGAAATTTGACCAATTTAATGTGCTCAAAAAGTGTTGTCCAACGAACTCATCCTTTCTTTTGAAATGCTTGATTTTTTGGCGAAAGAACGAAGTTTTTATCTCAATTCTATCGAGAGTTATCGTCTGGAATGACACACACACACACACACACACACATATATATATATATATATATATATATATATATATATATATATATATATATACACTCGGCGCTTAGCGCCTCGCCAGATCTTTTCTCTTTTCTACTGCGTAGAAAACGAGGATAATTTGCTATGCAATTCTTAGCCTGAATCAACTTAGTTTAGGAATGTAGCCAGGTACGTAAGGAGGGGGAAATTGGTAGCTTGAGATGTGAACATTTATCACAAAAATCAAGCGCTTTCCAACGAGTGGCGAACGATTTTTGTGCGATGAAAACTGCGGAAGTTCCATTCCCCTAGCAACGGCTGGGTTGTACGTGAAAAACACTGAAATTGTGACACAATCTATAGCAACTACTCAACTACTCGGTTGTACGTGAATATTGTCTTTAATTTCGTCCCGGACGTTACATAAAAAATTATTGGGGGTCGGCCTAAGAATTGCATAGCAATTAATGTACACAAAATATATATAAACGCGTTAAAATCCAGGAATCATTTCAGAATGCCTCAAAACAGATTTCGATGAAGAAAATTTTTGGGGCCATTGCAATAGCTTTATTTTCTGAGAAAATTCGCTAAAAGACTGAATATTAACCATTCTGCACACATCCACGAGTTCCAAGTCGTAGGTTTGTTACATATAAACGCGTATTTTGGGTGAAATATAGACCTCTGACGTCACTCAAACTTCAATGTTGGAAGATATTGTTGCACAAAATTTCATTCATCTAACCCCAAAAATTACGCTGGGATATATTGCTACTCTGGTATTGGTTTTCAACAGGAGTTGTAGGTCTGGGGGTTTTTCCCCAGAAAGGTTCAGTCTTTCAAGTTAAGTTATTGTGAACACAACTCATATTTTCTTACTTCACCAGTGTTACAAATTTCTCCCTAACTGCGTACCTCCAAGTGGTTACGGGCCGTATAAAAAGAGATAAAAATTCCAAAAGAAAGGACAAGTTAGTTGGCCAGCATTTTTTGAGCACGTCAAATTTCAAAAAAGTGCTTAAAAAATCATTTAAAATACCAAAACACGGCTAAAAATCGTTGAATTTATATTTTTTAGCAGAATATTGCTCGAATAAAGTTTATTAACTATAAAATAGAACATTCAAAAATGTATGTACAAAATTATGCAGAAACATGTACTTAAAAATTTCATTAAAATGTGCTGAAAAATCTATAAAAACTCCAAAATCTCTTTTTGTATCGCAGAATATTATTTACAACGGGTTTTTTGGCATAAAATTGGTAGTTAACAATTTCTTTTCCCTCAAAGTCCATAATTTTCAAAACAATGGAACATAATATAGTACGATAATTTCCGAAAATTCACTCATACGATTATGCTGCATGACTGGAACTTTTTAGCACTTTCTTGGTTATTTTTCTAATAGATACGACCCATCATAATAGCATCCATGTGTAATGAATACAAGTAAGGAAAGAAGTGTGAAGCCTCACACCAGATTTTTTTTTTACGATAGAAGACTTTAGAATTTAAAGTGAATTGTCTAAAAAGGCAAATATTTCGAAGTTTGTGTGCATTAAGGTTATGCAAAAAATTCTCAACTAATTCAGGATATTTATTGTGAATAAGTAAATATTGGAAATGTTGCTTGTGATGATCACAGTAAGCAATGAGTATTAAAACATAGAAAATTACAACTTATAAGAGTGAAGACAATTGGTAGATATTTCTGGTACATATTCACCTTCTACCAGAAGTGGAGAACTACGAGTTCACATCCGGGTTTTACAACAACCAACTTGGAGCAGGAAGGGTCCGGGGGAAGGAAACGAAAGCATTCGACAGTTCGCAGGATTTCTCGTGTCTTCATATCTCGAATGAGGAGCTGCCTACGTGTACAGATGAGCATAATGTCGTCCATGACGATGTGAATCCTGAAGAAATCTCCGTACTCGCACTCAACTTGGAATTTGTCCACCAGACGCAGCATTTCCGTATCATAGACAGTAACTGTGAGGGGATTTTCATCAAATGTAACTTCTGCGTAAATAATGAGATTCCCAAAGGCCTGTACTGTGTCTATATAGCCCCAACAAGTATTCAACGTGTCAACCTTTCTACCGACTCTCAAGTCGAATAAGAGCAATTCGTCCTCCGACTGACTTGCCATAATAGCCACTGTTCCCGTGAGTAGTCTACTTACCAAATACCCCTCTAGTTGCAGAACTGTTTCACTGTAACCAGATTTCTCTATATCATAAGAACTAATCAAAGTGCTACTCGGAAATGTGAAAATTAGGTGTACAATGTTCCCACGTAAAAAGAAAGAGGCACGTTTTAATGGTTCTCCCTGCATCTGCATAGGCAGAGCAACTTCTTGGATTTTGGTTTGGAATTCCAGATCCCAGATGTGCACTCTTAAGGTACATAACATACCTGCTTCATAATGTGAATGCATGCCGACAAAATGCTTACCATTGTGGTCACACTTTATGTTAAGGTTGCCAGGGTAACCAATTTGCCTATACCAGTTTGTCAGGTCTGGGGTATCGGGGATGGTCTCCGAATGGTTCCTGTCAAACAAAGCTAGAAACTTCAGCTTCAGCTTTTTATCTTCGTTTTTAACATAAACCTGAAGCAACGTGCGTTGAACAATCACCAGGATGTTGTTGGAAAATTTGACGAGTTCTGGTATGTGGAACCGCAGAGCGAGATGTATTTTACCTGTCTTGATTGGGTTGTCTACTATGTTGAACACGGTGTAATGTGAATAGTTGCGACCCTTAGACACCAATAACAGTTCATAATCAGTCTCCATCCTGTCCATGGGAGATGAATTACCGATAAAGTCTTCCCGGCAGCATCCAAGTTTCCAATTTCTCTTGAGATCGACGTCATCCATGTATCTCCTTCTCCAAACACACACCAGCGGCAGATTTTCGGATTCGAACACTTCGTACGAAGATCCCACTCTCTTGCGTTCAGCCCGTAACTTCAATCTCTCCTCCGATATGTTTTTCCTGCACAGCTTTTTCCAGATGCGGTCGCTATTGACCGCATTGCGCCAACCAAGGCAAACTAACGAGCAAGATAGAACATCTTCCAAAGCTAAGTGTAGCAAAATGAGTTCAAACACCTCTTGAGGCAAACCGAAATGGTTATCAACCGACATCATTCGTTCGCGTACGGAATAAAGATGAACCGAAAACAACAATGAATGTTAATTATTATCGTTTCGCAATTATATCAAGGAAAGTAGGAAGCACTGAATATACCAACTAGGTGTGGCAGCAAGACGCAAAATATGGGAAATTTATACTGTTATCAATGCGATTATCAGATTCTTCTTCTTCTTCTTTTCTCTTCTTTTTTTTGTGGAACTATCTCCGGGAGATGTGTGTCCATTGGTGTGTGAAATGTGGTAGATCCTTGTTTTTATGATCACTTTTGCTCAATTAATGTATTGTCATGTTATTGTCGTTCCGTAAGCCTCTTTTACTACACATTGAATTTTGCCTATGAATTTTGTTAGTAGTGACTGAATATCTTCATTATTGCACATAATACCACCCTATATCAAAACCCCTGCCTCCATCATGGTTTCTTTGCGTTTTACAAGCTTATGTTCTGTTAGGCCACCCTTCAAGTATGTAGCGGTTATGTTTGCTCTCTCATCAACGTTCTCGTACCACATTTCGCCCAGCAAAACCCTCATGGCGGCTTCGGTCTTTACACAGTCCAGCATAAGGTGTATGGGCGACGCCCGACTGCCTCCCTGCCAGGCGTACCTCATTTTTGGCGAGGACGAGTGCCACCCCGGGAAGTAGGCGGTAAGTTCGTGGGGCACCCAGCTGCCACCCCGCTCGAACGGAGAGGAGGAAAACTGACACCCACACAAACATGATCGTGTTTCTCGGCTTATCACGCTTCAGGTTTATAACGATGCTTGGAGCTCAGTTTCGATTGAGCAATGGATGGCAGCACCGAATTTTTGGAGGGTGGAAGTCAACGTGGCGGGATGGTGATTATCCATAATAATTTTCGCTTCGTGAAACATAAATTACTCGAAGAAGGCGTTGTGAGGCGGACTTGTGCTGGTCGGAAAAAGTGGAGCTGCAAGGCGTTTGTAAAGACTGTTGATGTTGCATAAGATTTTGTTTCATATTGTGTTCTTGACGCGTGCAATGAATTCCGGTACCACATTCGTTCAAACTATCCATTTGTAATATCATTATTTATAATAAAGTGCATAGAGAAATTTTTGAGTTTATTGACGTTTGGCGTGGTACTTGTCAACTGGCGGGGTGGCACTTGTCAACTGGTGGGGTGGCACTTGTCAACTGGCTGATTAGGGGCGGGGAGGCAGTTGTCTATAGGCCGTGTACGGCCGGGTGGCACTTGGGAAAAAAACCACGAGTAGGGAGGCAGTTGGGAACCGCCCAGGTGTATCACATCCTGGATGGGTTCAGTGTCGCAGTACTGGCACCAAGGGTTGCTTCTCTTACCCATTCTCCACTTGAAGAGGTTTTCAAAACCATGATCTATCAAAATTCTGTTGATGTAGGTGATATCTCCTATGCTCATCTCATTTTCTTCGGCAAACCAAGGAATTGTGTTGGGGTCGTCAAAAAAATGTCTGGTCCAGGAGCCAGGGCCTGTTTTGTTGACGTAGGTATTTTTCCAGAGGAGCCGTTGTCGTTCAAGAATGATAGGGATGATTTGTGTATGTATTGTTGTCAATACGACCATGTTCAATAGTCATAGCACAGAGATCGTCGGCGAGTTGATTGCCCCTTATTGATTTAAGTGAGGGGACCCATTGCAGATTAAGTAGATGGTCATTTTTGATATCGTTTATTGTGTGCAGAAGTCTATATGTAGGAAGAGGGGGGAGATCACCTATTTTGATGTTAGATAAAGTGTCAATAGCTGACTTTGAATCAGACAATATTACACAGTTACCAACATGTTGATTGTGTACATGATTCAACGCCAGCTCCAATGCAAAGAGCTCTGCATGATAGATGGACGAGACATCTCGTAATCTCACTACCCACCCCAAGTCATGACTCTATCAATGGACTGCAGCTGACACTCCATTTTGCCGTTTACATCCATCGGTGTACACCCTATGGAAGTCAGGGGGGTTGCTCCGCCTCTTGAGACTCACACTGAATGGGTTGAGTACCGACTTCACTTTTTGTCCATGGAAATATAAATGGAAGACAACAAGTAATAATATAAGTACGGAAAGTAGGTAGTGTATACTTACCTCTACCTCACTAGGTACTTACCTTTCCCTACCGAGGCGATCCCTACCGAATATTCCCGTCTGGCAGGAGCACTCATGGCACGTCTTTTCACAGGACTCTAAATATTTTTAGTTTCCTAAATGATAAGAACGGTTCTGTAAACTGGACAATCCACAACATCTTCGTGGCTGATGTCTGGAACTTCTTACACTCCAATTTTTGTAAACTCCTCGACATCCGTTTCATTGGGATCTCGACTGCACAAACTAATCTTGCGTTCATAAAGTTTAAGGTCACTGCCGGACAACAGCCTAATATAAATCACATATCATTCATTACCTGGCATACAGAACTAATAGGTAAATACAGAACCGTAAATACTGAACCATATGATATCTAGGGTGACAAGCAATGGCGCCCATTTCCATAGTTTACTCGTCACCATGACAACAAGGTGTAATATTCTCGACAATAAGGTTTTCAGCTCTGCCTGGATGTAAGGATGCGCTAGTGTCCAAGTCTCCAGAATACCACCTATAACTACCTAGTCCTATGCATTACAGAGCTGCCATCTGAGTTAACTTCCAGTGGCTAACACATCTTTTATGATTTATTAATGATTAACAGGACGATTCCATTTTTTTCCAACTGTTACCTACTTTACGGCAAAAATATCGCACTTCTACTGATTTTCATGTACAACCTATGCGTTGCTTGGGAAGTGTAACTCCCTTAGTTCTCATAGCATGAAATTCATCCGCTACTTTTTGAAATGCTCTCATTTCATCACATATCATGAACCCTAAGCCGTTGTAGTGTGAAAGAATGCTGATTTATTACCTACGTTATAAACTAATATTGCTAAGTAACCACAATGAACAAATAATGCGAAAAGAAGGCACTACATGGTAGGTACTATTGAGTAGTAGGAGGTACTTGAATAATGTGTAAAATTAATTATTATTGAATGATCTGACTGTGGTGAAAACCACCCCCTCTTGTCAACAGCCCTTTTCAGGGCTACCAAAAAGAGGTAGACACAACACAAAAATATTTACAAGACGTCGAGTTATAACTCCGTCAAACAAAATATTTCACCAGAGAGAAAATACGAAATTCTCTCTCAAAAGTGAAATATTAACTAATAACATACAAGGCGACCTCCCTAGACACTTACTGGGCGAGAGAGACGCGACAAGTATCTCGAACCAAGTCGCCTTGAATGAGAAAACTCAAACAGAAAATCAAACGTCCTCTAAAACTAACAAGGACAATTCAAACAAGCCTACTCGCCAATCAGAAACACTGATTACACGAGAGACAATAGGCGAACCAACCAAGAGGCGGCAAGCAACCACCTCTGGTCCAGCAGCCACCTCGGGGACCCCGTCTGAACAACTGACGCAGAGAAAGCACCCGAGGTCCCCGTCTAAACTCAAGGTCGTCGGCTCCGCGACGGACGCTCGTAAGCCACCCCCGGGGACCCCGTCGCAGCGACGGACGTGGGGAAACCAACCCGGAGGACCAGCTCAGCTATCATACTCGCAGATACTGAGAAAACAATGTGCGAGCCAATGAGATTACACAGTCGAATTAATGAAATTAAGCGGACCAATCAGGAGGCGGCAGGAGGCGGCCACCTCCCTATAAATACCCCGCTCGGAGCCTCCGAAATTCATTCTACTCTCCGCTCTCGACGACGACACCTCGAAGTACGAAGATTTCTACACGCTCTACGCTGACGAACCTTCTGCATCCCGAGTTCATCTCAAGAACGGCTTCCTACTGCTTTCTACAAGGCCTACCTTCTCTCCACACAGATCTCGCATTGGCATCTACGAGTCCAGTGATTATTCATCCTGCTCATTGCCCAACGTAGTTCATCTGTCAGGACGCCACCCGGTACATCTTTCGATATTCTCTTTAGATCGTACGCCCGAGGGACGTTCCTAGCCGTGTCACCCGGGTTTCGTAGCACTAGGCTCGTCACCGACCGCTGGGGCACGCCGGTAAATTACTCTGCTCATCCGCTCTAATTTACCGTCCAAGGAAGTCTTTTTCAAGACTACAAGGTAGGACCCTGACATACGAGCAAAGGAAAGAAGCTCTGTCAAGCGAGTCCACCTTCCTAAACCCTCTATTTCTATACATAGAGGCATCGAAACGAGCTAATAACTCGGCTATTTCGATGGAACGTCGGCCGTCTTATTTCCTCATGCAAGGGGAGGCAGACGACGGCGAAGCCGGGCCTCTTGGCCCCCGTAGCGCTACCTACATGCTACCCGGCCAATCCGCCGGTCCCAGCGACGGCGCAAGGCTCGATCCTCACGACGAGATCGCCTTCTCACCTAACGTATTCGCGAAGGAAACGTTAGATCAAGCCTCGCCTATACAAAAGATCGAGGATACCTTTCAGACCCGCTCTGAAGTCAATCATTATGATTCGACCAAGCTGTCCGAATACCCACGATATTCGACACAAGCCTACCCGGCCGATCCGAGTGTCAAATACACTCCAAATGTACAAAAAACGAAGGATACTTTTCAGTACCTCAACCAAGCTCAACATATTCCTCCTACAGATATAAATCTTAGGCCGGAATATTACAAAACGGCTCAGTACCAAACTGATCGAACCCAGCACCCACTATGCGAGCCCAGTGCTCCACGCGGCTGCGACACGAACTATCTCTCAGTTCATCCCGCCAAGCAAGCTGACCTTGACGGATTCGCTCACATTCCTTACAGGAATAACACGGGGACTAACCCGCATAATCAGAATATAAATGTCCCACTTGGTCTACCGACACCAAGTAAAACATATATAAATCCACTACAAATGGTGACCCCGCCTTTGAACAGGCTTAACACGGAGCATTTCGTTCCCTCTTATGAAGCTAGTGGATTTCAGGGAACCACTGCGGGCGTGCGACCCCCGCCGGGCCTCTACGCCCCACATCTCACGCAACAACCCTCTACACAAAGTGGCTTTCGAGCACTTTTAGAGGAGATGGGAGATTATCAAAAACCAATCTTCCAAAAGAAGAATATCGATCGTGCACTCGCCGAGTTCGATCAATACTGCGTGCGAAAACACCTGAGAACGCAGAACGAATGCTTCTCAGCTATATACAAGTGGGTACCAGAAGAAATGAGGGAAGCTATCGACTCAGCTTACCTCACGGCACCCCACGCACCCTACGAAGAGGCCAAACAGCGCCTACAGCGAGAATATGGGTTGTCCTTACAGGACAGGCTCCTCGCACTCGAGGACCCCGCATCTCTCGCCAAAAAACCCAGCACCAAGTACCACGAAATGTACTCTAAAGCTGTTGGGTACTTTTCAGAAGCTCTGATCACTCAAAAGTGGATCGAGACTCTACCCATCGAAGCACGAGGTATGGTCGCAGCTCAGCCTACCACGACCGCCCGGCTCGACCTAGCTGATACGCTACACGCGTACAAAACAGAGAATACCTCTCTAAACATACGAGGAGTAGAATCTACTCCGAAACCCATGAAAACTGGTTTCAAAAAGGCCCTCTCACAACAAGCTGAGTTCAAACCCCAACCAGTAGAGAGTAGGCCTCACAAACCGACGGCCTATGTCTGTCGAAACCACGCACGTTTCGGTAACAAAACTCGCAAATGTGCAGACCCAGAACACTGCACTTGGAAGGCAAACACTGCTTCCAAAACTAGCAAAAAGGCAGCGACTATAAGCCAGCCTAAAACCTGGGTTTCAAACGAAAATACTCAGAGATCGGTACAAGAAAGTACCGTTCCAACCTCCGACGTAGAGAGTTCGGAAAACGAATAACTGCCAGTGTATCTGAGCCTATACACCGGCAGTCTACTGAGTATAAAAGGCTTTTTTTCAAGTGCAAACTAAATGGCACTGAATTTCTCATCGACACGGGAGCAGAAGTGAACATTCTGCCCCACAATGTCACAAAAAAATTGGGCTTAAAAATTCGTAAGTCCAACGTTAAGCTCACAGCAGCTAACGGAGCCCCTATAGACACACTAGGGCGAGCTGACACGACAATTAACATCGGCCTCGGAGACATGACCACCGATTTTATGATCACGAAAGTTGATCTAGCGATCCTAGGTATACCATTCCTCGAGTCTTGGGATATCGGAATACGGGTCAAACACAAGTACATTTATAAAGATAAAATAAAGAGCTATGCCGATCAAAAAATAGCTGCAGTCATGAACAAAAAATTCACTGACGAACAAATAGCAGCTACTATCCCTCATCGTGACAATAACCCTCAACCAGAGGACGTGCAAATCACGGAGGACGAAAACATTCGCTCTATCATTGACAAATACAATGATATAATGAGCAAACTTCAAGGAAAGTGGAAAAACAACGGGGTTTACCACCGTATAACCACGGAAGGAACACCAGTACACTTCCGAGCAAGACCCATGGCGGGCGAAAAACGGGCTCAAGTCAAAAGTACTTTTGACAAAATGCTTTCAGAAGGCATAATTGCACCATCAGATTCCGAATGGGCATCCCCGTTACACTGTGTGCCAAAAAAAGACGGGTCATGGAGAATCACCGGCGACTACCGTTTCCTGAACGCGAAAACGAAGAAAGACGCCTACCCTCCTCCTCACATTCGCTCTTTCCAAGCGAATTTACATGATACACGAATCTATTCGACAATAGATTTAAAATCGGCATATTATCATATTCCGATGCACCCAGATGACGCTCATAAAACTGCAATTATTACACCTTTCGGTCTTTATGAGTTTAAGAAAATGAGCATGGGTTTGGCCGGAGCGGCTCAAACATGGCAAAGATACATGGACAGCATCATGCGAAAATTTGATTTCGCATTTGTATACCTAGATGACATCCTGGTGGCTTCTAAAAATTATAAAGAACACATGAACCACCTCAAACAAATTTTTGACAAGCTAGGAGAACATGGACTTCGAGTAGGTTTGGATAAATGCATTTTTTCAAAACCTACCGTCGATTTCCTAGGTTTCACTATCTCGAAAGAAGGGATAATTCCTAAACGAGATAAAATAGAAGCCATAGAACAATTTCCTAGGCCAATAGACGTACGAAGTCTACGCAGATTCCTAGGTATGTGTGGTTTCTACCGAGCATGCTCAAGTAAATTTGCTCACACGGCACAACCTCTGTATGACTCCATTCAGTCAAACAAAAAAAATGACAAAACACCTATCGAATGGACATCAGAGAGAGAAAAAGCTTTCAACAGCTTAAAACAAGCAATGATTAAAGCTACATTACATAATATCGCTCATCCACACCCTACAGCAGAGTGGAGATTAGTCTGCGACGCATCCGACACACACATCGGAGCGGCACTAGAGCAGGAAATTACAGACAAACACGGCTCGAAATCTTACCAACCATTGGGATTTTTCAGTAAAGAAATTCCGGAACAATGGAAGAATAAAGCATCATTCGACAAAGAGATGTTCGCCGTTTACCAAGCTTGCATTCATTGGCACAATGACTTGGACGGCCGATCTTTTCATATTTGTTCAGATCACAAGCCTCTGCTAGGCACGATGCTTAAGAAAAATGCACATTTTTCTAAAATGAGATTAAGATGGCTAACATACATCTCTCAAATGACGAGTGACATTCGTCATATACCCGGAGAGAACAACGTCGTCGCCGACGCACTCTCCAGACCCTTCGATCCAGTTGAAATTCAAACAAAATCGATTTCAACCCAAACTGACGAGGGTCCACCCATAGCCGAAATTTCGCAAATTACGGCTGCAATAGAGTGCAATCTTCTACTGCACATTTCAAATGCACAAATTCGTTCTCCCCCTAACGCAGAGGACAAATTGAAACTCACACAAGTTGAATTCCCTCAAGGAGAAATTTGGTGTAACCTAGACCTAGGACACCCTAGACCTTATATTCCAAACGAAATAAGGCAAGAAATAATCAGCCAAATTCACAATTTGGGACATCCAGGTATACACTCTACAGTGTATAAAGTTAAACAACGATATTTTTGGCACGGACTCCGTGCAGATGTCTCAAACTGGGTCCGAGCGTGCGAAACTTGCCAACGAGCAAAAATCACGCGCTCCGTGAAGCTCCCTTACTCCGAATTTGAAACGGCTAACAAATTTTCACACGTACACGTTGATATTACCAGACCCTTACCTTTAGCTAAAGGAGGGAAACGTTACATTCTAATGATGGTCGATAGAGCAACGGGTTGGCTAGAGGCAGTCCCTCTTAACAACATCGAAACAGCCACGATCACAAACGCCTTCATCAATATTTGGGTAGCTTCAAAAGGCGTACCTAAATACATCACAAGTGATCAAGGCACACAATTCGAATCAGATCTATTTAATTCCATTATGGAACGTCTCGGAGTAAAACATACCCACACGTTACCATACAAACCGTCAACAAACGGAATGGTAGAACGCAGAAATAGATCTCTGAAAGAGGCTCTCAAAGCACAAAACGAAAATTGGCTCGACGCCCTACCAAAAGTACTACTCGCCATGCGTACGGCAGTAGACCCAGCAACGGAAACTACACCGTTCCAAAAAGTTTACGGAATTGACGTACCACTCCCAGGAGACATTTTCGTAACTTCTACAAACCTTTCGGAGCCTCTCTTCTTCCGGCCTACGCATATTAAACATAATAATACGAAATATGCCGTAAACATGCCCAAAAATTTGGATACATGTACACATGTCTATATCAGAGTGCCCACACAGCTCACCTCTCTGCAATGTCCTTACACGGGACCATTCAAAGTGGTTAAAAGAGATAAGTTTTCGGTTACAGTGCAAATTGGCGAACATACAAAAAAAGTTCCCAAACAGCAAATAAAACCAGCTTACACTCTAAAAACAGACGAAGCTGTGTCACTAAACAAAAATCAGGCAGAAAATAAGGAGGAGACTCCCCGAAAATCTGCCAGAAGGCACGTCCCCTCTACCAAATTCGACGAGAGGTGGGTGACGGCGCTCGAAACACCCCAGCCGGCGTCGTCGTTAATAACACGACGTCTTGGGGGGGCCCCTGTGGTGAAAACCACCCCCTCTTGTCAACAGCCCTTTTCAGGGCTACCAAAAAGAGGTAGACACAACACAAAAATATTTACAAGACGTCGAGTTATAACTCCGTCAAACAAAATATTTCACCAGAGAGAAAATACTAAATTCTCTCTCAAAAGTGAAATATTAACTAATAACACACAAGGCGACCTCCCTAAACACTTACTGGGCGAGAGAGATGCGACAAGCATCTCGAAACAAGTCGCCTTGAATGAGAAATCTCAAACAGAAAAACTCAAGGTCGTCAGCCACCCCCCGGGGACCCCGTCGCAGCGACGGACGTGGGGAAACCACCCCGGAGGACCAGCTCAGCTATCATACTCGTAGATACTGAGAAAACAATGTGCGAGCCAATGAGATTACACAGTCGAATTAATGAAATTAAGCGGACCAACCAGGAGGCGGCAGGAGGCGGCCACCTCCCTATAAATACCCCGCTAGGAGCCCTCCGAAATTCATTCCACTCTCCGCTCTCGACGACGACACCTCGAAGTACGAAGAATTCTACACGCTCTACGCTGACGAACCTTCTGCATTCCGAGTTCATCTCAAGAACGGCTTCCTACTGCTTTCTACAAGGCCTACCTTCTCTCCACACAGATCTCGCATTGGCATCTACGAGTCCAGTGATTATTCATCCTGCTCATTGCCCAACGTAGTTCATCTGTCAGGACGCCACCCGGTACATCTATCGATATTCTCTTTAGATCGTACGCCCGAGGGACGTTCCGAGCCGTGTCGCCCGGGTTTCGTAGCAATAAGCTCGTAACCGACCGCTGTGGGCACGCCGGTAAATTACTCTGCTCATCCGCTCTAATTTACCGTCCAAGGAAGTCTTTTTCAAGACTACGAGGTAGGACCCTGACATACGAGCATTGGAAAGACGCTCTGTCAAGCGAGTCCACCTCCCAAACCCTCTATTTTTATACATAGAGGCATCGAAACGAGCTAAAAACTCGGTTATTTCGATGGAACGTCGGCCGTCTTATTTCCTCATGCAAGGGGAGGCAGACGACGGCGAAGCCGGGCCGCGTAGCCCCCGTAGCGCTCCCTACAGGCTACCCGGCGAATCCGCTGAACCCAGCGACGGCGCAAGGCTCGATCCTCACGCCGGGATCGCCTTCTCACCTGACGTATTCGTTAAAGAAACGTTCGATCAAGCCTCGCCTATACAAAAGATCGAGGATACCTTTCAGACTCGCTCTGAAGCCGATCATTACGATTCGACCAAGCTGTCCGAGTACCCACGATATTCGACGCAGGCCTACCCGGCCGATCCGAGTGTCAAATACACTCCAAATGTGCAAAAAGCGAAGGATACTTTTCAGTACCTCAACCAAGCTCAACATATTCCCCCTACAGATATAAATCTTAGGCCGGAATATTACAAAACGGCTCAGTACCAGACTGATCGAACCCAGCACCCACTATGCGAGCCCAGTGCTCCACGCGGCTGCGACACGAACTATCTCTCAGTTCAGTCCGCCAAGCAAGTTGACCTTGGCAGATCCGCTCACATTCCTTACGGGAATAACCCGGGGACTAACCCGCATAATCAGAATATAAATGTCCCACTTGGCCTACCTACGCCAAGTAAAACATATTTAAATCCACTACAATCACATTATTTAAAACATTTCATGTAAAGATAAAAACTAGTAATCATAGGTAGGAATAGAAATTGGTGAGTAGGTACCATTACCTGTCATTGTAACACCTTAGAATACAGGAACTTCTATGATTAAAACTATAACTTCACTTATTAGTCAACATTATCAGTATTTTCGAGTTATTGCAAGCTATGAATACATCCATTAGCTAGGAAGACTTTGAACATAAGTGGTATTATTAGCAAAACATTTTCAGAGATAATCAAACTCAGCTAACTAGAATAAGTTAAGAGAAGGAAAAACAGGAGTGTTTAAAAAAATTGGTATACAGTAGGTAATCTATGAACTTGGCCCTGCTATGAATAAAAATAGTACTTACTCTATGGTAATATAGAACATATTACCATGCTATGAGTTAACTAGAACATCATTTAGGAATTTTAAATGTATTTTCGAGGCATGATCGCCTTCACCCCTGTAAAATGAAAAAACACTCATTTGGTACTACATAGACAACACAGTTACTCCAAAAATTATGTTGGCAACGGTTTTCTCTTCACTTACCTTCAAAGAAAGAAAATATTTAAAAAAAATTGCAGAAGTTGAACTCTTAAACCATCATTCACAGAGGTTTTTCGGTTATGAATAATCTTGCCACGAAAAAGTGATTCACAAAACTGGCTGATAGGGCACTGATAAGGTTAAAAAACGCGCTAAAAACTTCATCATCGTGTTGATAGACAATAGTGGATATGGACTGCACATTCCATGGAGCCATCAGTGATCACCCGCGAGGAGCACTAGAGTAATTAGTGGGCAAAATCAAAATGATCGCCTTCCCCCCAGTATATCGCCTTCACCCCGGTTTACTATCGATACTAAGACGACGAGATTTAATCACAAAAAAAGTTAATTACTGGGTTCGTTACGAACGCGTCACGAAAGGCCGTATCACTTAACCGCAACTGGGTTTTCACTATGGTTTATAACGCGTGGACTCTAGACTGAGATGAGGGGGGAACACGGCTGACGCCTTTATACGGGGCTGCCCTGGAGGGGACCAGTGACGGAGAGGGGAGAGGACCCATCCATGGCTCCCGCCGCCCCTACTTCAGCCGCCTCTTCCCCTCGCCAGCCTCCCGACTCCGTGGTAGGCCCCAAAGGCCTTCAACGTCATCATGTCTGTCTGATAACGGAACCAAATTCTAGAGGAATTCATTGAAATTTACAGATCAGAACCCCGTTTGTGGCGAATTAAGAGTAAGGAGTACCGTGACCTTGACATGAGAGAGATCGTTTATGGCAGACTTGTTACGAAAATTAAAAAAATTGAGCCCATTCTGGATAAGATTTCAGTGATAAAAAAATAAACAACTTTAGGAACAATGTGGGTAAGGAAAAGGAAAAAAAAACCCCTAACCACCTAAAAACCCACCAAAGCAATCACTTCATCTTGTCGGCCCGCAATTTTTCGACTGTAGAAATCCTTCACCCGTCTGGTTTACCGTAGCGTGTATGACCTCTCGCCTGTACAGGTAGGTATACTGGAGAGGTTACCTGCGCAGGTATACCTCTCCGGTCTATCGTAACGTGTATGACCCCCCCCCCCCCCTGCCCCCCTTAAGGACTCAGACACCCTTGATATATTTGATGCAGCCCTGACTCTTAAAAACCTCCTAGACCTCTACACTTAGGATGCTGAAAAAATAAAAAAATGTATATAATTATGTGTCACGCTCATTAACCCTTCAGAACTCGCGTGGTTTCCACTGACGTTAGTACTCGCGTCGGGTCACTGGTGACCCATAATGAAAATTATCGAAAAATAAATTAATAAAGGAGTAAAATAATAAAGCAAGCACATTTCAAGCCACAGGAATCGATAATCATTAATAAAAAAATACAAAACTTCTCATAAGTACTTCAATCATAATTTTTTCTATGATCAGAAAAAGTCCCTCGATTTTGCCAGTTCTCCAAGTTTATCTATTTTCAATTTAATGCAGAGAACCACCAGAAGATTATTCGAAGTGGAGTCAATTAAAATATTGAACCCCTACATCTGGTTTACAAATGAATTCCTCCAACATGAAGAATAAAATGATTTATAATAGCAAAACAAGTCCCTAAAGTAAGCCATCTTTCACGCTATTACGAATACAAAATAAATCGAACAGCCAGTTAGGAACTGCAAATCACTTAGTTTTTGTGCAAATAATATTGTCTTGGGTGATATCTATTTCCAAACGTAATTTTTCAGTAAAGTATTAGTATAGGTATTGACGCTCTATAGCTTACGAGCTCAATTTCAGTAGATTATGGTGGTTCCGCACGAAATTATATTCTACCTGTCTTATATACATAGGCCTTGTTTCAAATTTCAGCTTCAGAGATTAAATACCATAGAAATCAGCTTTATACCCATGCATTGTCCAGTACTTACTGCTTACAAGTACCTACAACTAAATAGTACCTACCATGTACTAGTGCCTTCTTTTCGTATCATGCTTACCTATTTAGCAATATTAGTTTATATCGTAGAATAATAAATCAGCTTTCCTTGACACTACAGAGGCTTAGGGATTATGAGATGCTGTGATAAAATGAGAGCATTCCAAAAAGTGGCGAACGATTCTCCTGCTATAAAAACTAAGGGAGTTACACTTCCCTAGTAACGCATTGGTTGTACGTGAAAATCAATAGAAAACATGTCTGCTCACGCTGAATTTCGCTCAATTTTAAACAAAAAACCCAGTTTGGTAAAACATTATACTTGCTAATATCTTCATTAGTAGCAAATACCGGGATAGACTTTATAAACGTGATGAAATTGAATGAAAAATGAATTACCTAGTTCATATGACGTGAGGTACGTTTGTACTCGCCTCGGGTCGCTCATAATTTTGTATTTTAATTTAGTTTGTAATCATATAAGGAGTCTTTAGTGTATTATTTTAGTTATAGCTATTTTTCCCGAGGTCCCTCTGCATCATTTGTTATATAGATTTTTGTACAGGTATATTTATATACTTTTTCCTCTCTCTCTCTCTTGCATAACATCCCGAACTTCATTCTTAAGTTATGGCAGTGTTCCTTATTTTCCTATAAGGGCAAGTCAACTATATTATTCCTTCAGGCACAATTTTTTATTTATGTATTTTTTATTTTTTTAAGTGTCCAGTCAGTCCACCAAGTAGTTTTATACTTAATTTGCGAGTTTATAGATTTATTATGCCCTATTTCCATTTCACTTCCTATTTAGGTTCTCACCATTTTGATGTTTTGTCTGATACTTCATCTGAAATCAGTCTATGTATTCCATTTTTATTTTTTCCTTATTTTTTCTCAAGGTCAAGTTCTACCGCTGAAATGTATTTATTTACTTTAACGTGCAAATAGGTACTCCTTGCAATATTCGCTTGCAAATTTATGCAATTAATATCTATCTATCCCTCTGCTGATTCTTAAACTACCACACCACATCAACTCTAGACCGCAACTGGTCATATTCCGCCCCCGAAATTCGTTCTTGAGAATCACATATTTGGAGGTACCCGTCTTAGCATTGTTCCAGCTGTTCACCATATAGACTAGGTACATTAAGATCATACCACCAAATACTCCAAAGCTTTTCAATAGGTTCAGGTGATACTAAAGGTACTGGAACAAGAGATACACAGTAACAGGGACTCTAAACCTTAGGAAACCCACTAGAGGTACTCGGCACTCTCTACCTTTTCTGAGCCAGACAGAACGACTGAACAGAAGGAACCAAGCTACGTAAGTACTAAAGTAACTCTACTAATATCTTGAGTGGTACTAGACGGAATCCACCATCAAGTGCTGATAGGTACTAATAGAGCTTACACACGTAAGGTACCTACTCATAGGGCCGGTTTATCTGAAGGATAGCCTTATCCTCTAGATAACACAATAGGGGGTGTTTATTAATCCCTAGTTAAACCATATCTGGCGTTTTAATGTATCTGGTCCCTGGACGGCTGGATAACAATAATTATAACTGGAGGTTAATGAGATATCTAGACCTTTCTAACCTCGAATAAGTTTATTAATTTACAGAAATCTTATTTGAATCTCAAGTTCGATTGTCTTTATTTTTGTAGATACCTTCCAATGGATATATTTGGGGATTTGTCTTCAAATAGCAGCAACGGCTGATTCTATCGTAGCATAATTAGCTGAAAGGAAAAGAAGACCGTATATTATATACCTAGTAAGGCCCCGTGTAGATAACCTACTAATATGGGACGATTGCCTATTTTTATTGAGGTTTGGTTGGGCAAAGATACCGTCGTGCTTTACATTCTAACATAAATCGCAGATGAAATTAAGTCCACAACTTACTGATCACAATAATTCAGGTTGCAATATCGCTATTCATATAAGCATTTCTCTCTCTAGAAATAAAGCAAACAAACGGCAAAAATGTGGTGGTTTCTTATTTGTCGAGCTTGATAACATGATGGAAACTGTTGTGGAAGTAATGTCAGCGGTTTTTTAAAAATAGTCTTTGAGTATTAATAAGATCTTATTAATACTCAAAGTTGATAGTCGATCCGTGAAGAAAATGTAGCTCCTACTCTACTCTGTGGTAGCTCCGGGTGACTACGCGAAGCTCCTTGTCTGAAGTGAAAGTCATTTGCGCTGTACCTGGTGCTCCCTGGCAAGTTCTAGCAGGCATACGCGAAGCGTCCCGTGCCGAGAGAATGGGTGTACGTGATGCTCCCCGTCGAACTTTCTCCCCCTATCGAGGCGTTTCAAGCCTTATCAGTGATTTGAACGGACTGGCCAGTGATCATCGAACAACATGAACCAAGTTTGTAGCATCCGGTACTCGTCGCGGTCACGATGTGCTATTGGTGGTCACGATATTATTCTGTGGCATTATTAAATTAATTTTGTTTTAATATACTATAATTATTCATGCATGATGTATTGTTCGGTACTTGAGTATTAAACGGAGGCCACCATTACGAAACGCGCCGCCTTCCTTCCTCGCTGCCTTTTATTAGAATTCGCACAAGTAGAATGAACATGAATTCGCACAACTAGATAAGAATGCTGGGTATAGGTTGGTGGTCTGGATGCTCGAAAGCTCGCATCTCAAAATTACATTACATCAAGTAGTCAATCCCTTAGTAAAAATACAGATTAGTTGGACATGTAGGTCACAGGCATCACAGGAAACCCATTAACAATTGATAATCGTAGTAAGTTTGTAATTGTTTAATTAATATAAACCCGTTATCAATTGATAATCTTTGTAATTCTGTAATTAAAGAGTTGTTTTTCATGATATAAAGTTCATTTCTATAAAATATCTATTTCAGTGTTCCTTATTGGGTGTGGTCCGTATAATACATACCTAAGTACCCTAGGGGTGTGTTCTTTCCAATTATGTAGTTATTTTTGGTATCCGGTACGAAATATTTCTATAGGTTAGGTGGCCTCCGTTTAATACTCAAGTACCTATTGTTCACCCCTTATGATCTACCCTGATCTACCATGTAGTTTTATTGATTACTGAACTTTATAGTGCAGAATCTTTTGTTAGCACCGGTGGCGGCAGTCAATGGCTGTTGTGTCGATGGTCTTTGCCGTTGTGTTTCTAGCATGGGGAGCCGCCATGGCGGGTGGGGGTGACTCCCCGCCTCCACCTGCTTTCTCTTTTATTTTTTTCTCTCTTTTTACGTGAGGAGGTGTGGTGAATATGGATGATTCTCCCTCTCCTTCTTCTTTTCTTCTCTTAGATAATGCCTAAATCAAAGTTTATAAAATAATTTTTTTTGTATTTTGCATTTTGATTTGTGTAATGCCTAAAATCTAGGTTAATGCATTAGGTGACGGGGATCTTCGCGTACATGAAGAGAAAGGAGGCGGGGAGCTTCACGTATAAAAACTCGTCGATGGGGAGCTTCGCGTATGCGCCCGGTAGCTCCATGTGTAAATCGACCTTATTTTGTTGCCTGCGGACACCTATGAGGATGCTAACGGCGCTATCTGCCAGACAGAATTTATCTGAGGGATAATTTTATCCGCCAGGTAATTCGGCATTGAAAAACGACTCACATTCTTTATCTGGAGTATAGCGCTATACTCAGTATAGCTATCCTGCAGTTAATGTAGATAATTGATAAACCGGCCCATAGACAATCAACATCCTTAATCTGTCGTATACCCACATTCACCTATATATGCACATAGCACCAACTGTATAACATTTACACAAATGATGATGCAATAAGGGTTAGGCTAGGTTATAATAAATTACACAGGGGAACAAAAACAAGTGATGTCGCGTAACAAAGAAAGTAACAGTAAGTGGACTGGGGAGTTTTCGAGGTCGCTGAATCGGAAAATGAAAGCCGTTTTTCCAGATTGGCTCGAATTTTAATTTTACAGCCCATAAGCCTGTTTTTCCCATGTTCAGTAATCTGAAAAATCGCAACTGAAAGTTTCGCATCGTATTTCCAGGTTTAACCACCTTACTTTATGTTTTTCTGGGGTGCTGATTCCGAAGATGAAACCGGATTTTAATTATCCAGCTTCGTTTAGGCGCAAATCTTGTTTAAACCCAGTAAAAATCGAAAAAAATCTCCAAAAACAACATTTTTTAACACATTAAAAGTTAATTTTCTCTGAAACAGAAAATGCCAAGAAAAAATCCGGTTGCAAATTTGAATTCTACATTAAAAACCCTATGAAAGAGGTCTGTCTTTAACATTATTGAAGGTTAAATAACAAAGAACTAGCTTCCCAATCATTTAACACTACCTACTTACATATCTGACTTTTAAGCTGACCGACATAATCTCAACTTTTGAATCTATTAAAGAGAATTCGATTTAAAAATTGTAGTGTTCTTTATAGGATTTTTAATGTAGAATTCAAATTTGCAGCAGGATTTTTTCTCTATCATTTTTCATTTCAGAGAAAAATAACTTTCAATGTGTTTAAAAAAAACCGTTGTTTTTAGCGATTTTCCTGATGTTTACTTACTGGGTTTAAATTAGACTTGCGCCTGAACGAAGCTAGATAATTAAAATACGGTTTCATATTCGGATTCAGCACCCCAAAAAACACAAAGTAAGGTGGTTAAACCTGGAAATACGATGGGAAACTTTTAGTTGTGATTTTTCAGATTTCTGAACACGGAAAAAACAGGCGTATGGGCTGTAACATTGAAATTCGAGCCAATCTGGAAAAAGGCTTTCATTTTCCGATTCAGCGACCTCGAAAACCCCCCAGTCCACTGTTACTTTCTTTGTTACTCGACATCACTTGTTTTTGTTCCCCTGTGTAATTGAATCTGGGGGAGGGTGTAAGATTATAATAAATAAGTGACAACGTTCAATTATAGATCAGTGAACTGAGTCGAAGGGGTACCAAATACAGAAATAATAAATCAAATACTTTTTATTTGCCATAAACACATAGTACAAAATAAAAAACTCAGGATAAAATACTTAGGTACAAGAAAAGTCGATAGAAACATATGTAGAGTGAAATAACAACCAAATGAGAAGAATACGAATACTGAGTAGGTACAAACCAAATTTTCTCAGCTACAAAAAATGTATAAATACTGTAAACATAAAATACAAGTAAATTGTAAACATACCAGATCTATGATCAATACAACAACGAACACGTTCAACACAACAACGTTCGTGTATGTAAAAATTTAAGGGCCGTTTACACGAGCAACAAAAGTTGTGCAACTCCAAAAAAATTGCACTAGAAAAGTTGTACGCAACACAAAGCAATAAAATTGCCTCGTGTTGCGTCAAGATGTTGCAAGGAATTAATTGCACTGTGTTGCACCAAAAAGTTGTGCAATAGAAATTGCTCAATTTTTTCGTTTACACGGGCGACAACAGTTTGCGCTATGGACGGTCAAGAGGTGGTCGTCGTCGCTGCTGCTGCCAACCAAAGGAAGAAGAGGAGAATTTGGCAGCGCCAGTTTCTGAGCCAGAGAGAATGTGGGTTGGCTCTCACCTCTGAAATTCTTTCACGTCAATATTTGCTCATAAGGCCATGCTGCACAAATAAACTATCTTTGCTACGTTAAAATTATCTTATGGGGCAATGCTGCATCCCACCAGTGCAGTTTCACGTCAATATTTGCTCATAAGGCCATACTGCACAAATAAACTCCTATCTTTCCTACGTTAAAATTCTCTCATGAGGCAATGCTGCACCCCATCAGTGCAGTTTCACGCAATATTTGCTCATAAGGCCATGCTGCACAAATAAACTCGCAATGTGATTGGCTGTTTCGTTCCCTCTCCCGACCCAAGGCCGAAAAATTGCCGCAATAGTGCAATAATTTTCCAAACCCCTTGGACTTCATTTCAACACGATGCAACAGTTGCCGAGAGGGCTCGTGGGCCTGAAATGTTGTGCAACTCCCGTCAATTAATTGCGTGCAATCTTCGGCAATTTTTTCGAGGAGAGAATAGTTGTCCAACTTTTGGAATAGTTGTGCAATACTTTTTTCTGCAATTATTGCCGGAAAAAATCGCTCGTGTAAACGGGCCTTAGAAACAAATTGGCTTTTGTGGGGGCGAATGAATTATTGCGCGAACAAGATTCACCCTTGGGTAACGGTATTAAGCTGGTTCACCACGAAACCCACAATAAAATAATATGAAGGACCACCGCACAGAAATATCCGGAAACTATAAAGAATTATGCTACACCTTACCTTGTAATTCAGCGATCTCCAACTCGCAGGTGATAGCGAATAAGTGAAGAAAGAGGATTTGGTATTAGGTAAAAAACAAGGAAGCCGGCTGAGGGTGAAAGGAAGGAGAAACCCTACCTAAATTCGCTTCGAAATGATAGAAACAACCCCGAAACGGTCGCGGAAATTTGGCACGTGAAGAATTGCAATGGCCGGGCGTGAAAGGCTGGGCTTCTTGAGCATTAGAGAGTTTTTGGTGACCACTAACGTACCCTTAACGTCACCCTAACGTACCCAAGAGTACGTGACCTTGAGGGGACGTTAGCAACGTCGTACGTTAGAATGGCTCATTTAACGTCACCCGTTTGGGACCTAAAGGCACACGACACCAGCCTAACCTTCCTGTAAATGTAACCCTACTGCTCACCTCAAAACTACCCGAATACTACTGAAGTAAATATAATAGTTTTTCTTTTAAAATGCCTCATTACCAACTAATTATGTTGATGTAGAGGTTAGGTTTTTGAACACCCCTCAAACTTGGTTATTTTACGTTTCAAGTCGCGTAGAAACCGAATGTGCCATCTGAAGTCCGCCTCCGCTGTCCAGCATTACTAGCCTTCAACTCGATCGAAAAGTTCCATTCTTTTGCGCTCAGGCTCTATTTGGTCGATTAGAGCCTTGTTTCTATTATTATTTCACATATTTTAAATGAGAAAACTGAGTTTTAAGACACTACTTCTTCGCAGTATTGTTCTTAGTTTACTCTCAGCTATTTTCTCGTGAACATTGCGTGAAGTGCTACCTCCACTGATGATTTTGTCAGGTAAAATGCTGTTTCATAGAGATAAATACTTTTTCATACTTGTTGATAATTTGCCCAACGGAAAACCCAAAAAAATGAAGTTCGTAACGACTAATGACCTATAAGTGCAACTAAACCGCGGTTTTCCACACTTGACGCTTACTATCCATCCCCTGTTTACGAATTGAAAACTAAAAATGAGAAATTAGCCCGTATTTTTATTGAAACTAAAATGAAATTCGAATTCAGGATTGAAAATCGGCGTTTCATATCGAAATGAAGAAAATGATTAGTCAACCAGTAGACAACAAGACAGCTGGGGGGAAAATATCGCGTTACCCAACCATCGTTAACGTGACATAAACATTGAGGCAACCGTTCTCCCAGTTCCATTTGGGTTAGCATCTTCGTTTGCTCCCTCAAGACTACGGTAACGGGTGACGTTAAGTTGAAGTCGCCAAAAACTCTCTATTAACAAGAACGAGAGGTTCAAGCGTTCGACGGACTAGACTCGACTGACTACGCCACCAACCCCAACCGAGTGGACTTGGATACATATAGATAGATGTCGAGGTCCAGAAGACAAACAGCCCCAGTAGGTACAAACTAAATTTTCTCAGCTAAATAACATGTATAAATACTGTAAATTAATTAGTAAATTGTAAACATACCAGATCTATGATCAATTCAACTACAAATACGTTCAACACAACAACGTTCAACACGATCAACAACGAACACGTTTAGCCGCAAAAAAAAAAAAAAAAAAAAAAAAAAAAAAAAATCCTCAAAGCTAAAGGGAGTAAGTGCATGTGAAAATTTAGAAACAAATTGCTTGAAACGCTTTCTATCATAATTACGAACACTTACAGCGAGTGTTAATTCCATCACTATAACCATTTCGCGTTGTTTACTGAAGAGAACGACACGTCGTCATATTTAGAGTACGATACCGATGAGAGGTTGAAACAAAATCAGACCTCTGGACAAAAGTCAACATTCAAGAATATACTTTTACAGAAAAGGTAAGGATATTCAAATTTATCAATTGCCTCTACAGCCTAACCCTGCTAATTCTCTGACTGCAAGACTGTGGCAGATGAATATGAATGATGCTGAAGGTGAATTCCCACATTAGAAGATTGCGTACACCGCCTAGCTTTGCAAGGTTGCATTAAAAGCAGCCAAATGATGAAGCTTTGGATAATGATTTGCAGTTTTTTTTTTTCCGCCATGGTACTGACTCACTACACCATGGGTAACACAAGAATTGAAATGAGAAACAAGCAAAGTCGTAGGTTTTGAAGATTATTAAAAATGAGAAATCTTTTTTTTTTTAAATGGATTTTATTATGAAATTTCGAACATAAGGGGCCTAATGCATGAACAGTCCACAGTTCTGAGGTCGAAAAGACCTATTTCGCCTTAAATATTGGATAAATTGAACGTATTCTACATTTTTATAGGTAATACCTACCGATGTTGAGCGTAAATTGAATAGACAAGAAATGTAATAGACAATAAATTAAGAATAGACAATAAATTAAAGAAATTGAATAGACAATTAAACTATTCCAATAACAACCAAGTCATTAACTAAACTCAACAAGTTAAAATATAAACGGAGGCGGGATAACGAATTGGCCAACAACCAAATTGTAAAATGAGAACTTATAAAAATCAAGTACAGAGAAACACCTGCAACTGTATGTTTGTAAGATTTTATTATCACTTAAAAGCAGGCTATACTTGAGGTAATATAAAACGCCTTTTTCCAAAGCTTTTTACAATGTTATTGAAAATTTAACTTGGTACCTAACTAGGGATTTTATGAATCAGAGCGCAGCTTGGTAGTCATAATGTAGTCAAAAGGCTTCTTATCTAAGATACAAATGATTTTATTCGGTTGAAAAATGAGATGTCAATACATAAGTACAATATTAAACTGTCATAATAAGATTCCTGATCATGATCAACAAATTATCAAAGAAATTTTGGGCTCATTAAGTACATCAAGAGCTCACAAAAAAACCTGAATGCGTTTTAGGTGTCTCAACTGAGATGAATACCTCGGAAGACTCAGCTATCACGGACGGAAGACCCCTCGCCTAATAACAAAACATCATATTTTAATTTATGAGAAATACATAATAAACACACACAATACATTTCATATGGAATCAGGATTCGCATCCGTTGAAAAATCAGTTTTAAATTAGTTCAGCCCCGAAGGGCTAATAAACCTGCAAGTATTAAGTATTTTGCTTCCAAGTCTACATAAAGGTAGCGGAAGCATCGCTTTCACTTTCGGAAAGAAAACTTTTTTGGTATCCGAAATCAAAATTTCCTCTCGTTTCCTTTACGTTTTAGACCATTCTGAACAACTTTGGTGCCTTGTCTGTCTGTCGTGTGACCGCAAACCCTGTAACAAGCTTATTTTCCACTGTTTTCATCCGATTTCGATGAAATTGTCTGAGAATGCGCGGGTTAGGTTGTAGATGGTCCCCTATCAGTTTCATTGTTGCCAAATCAATAATTCATTCTCTTCCATTCACCCCTTCAATCATGAAATATCAAATACCTGACACATTTCTCACAACTAGACCAAACTCATAGTTGAACAAAAATAGAATCACGAAAATCGGACGGGAGTAGTTAAAACATGATGATTTGTCAGTATTACCCCCTCCATTCACCCCCTCTCTTGATGACATTTAAAAATCCAGATAAACATTCCCAAACTACATCAAATTCATAATGGAACAGAATAAGAATCACAAAAATCGGTCGACATTTGTAGCTTGGGCAGTGCTTGATCCCCTCCACCCAACACCTCGACAGTAAAACCGAAATTCCCAAGGTTTGTTGCACAACTAGACCAAAATTTGAATCGAACAAAATAAGAATCATGAAAATCGGTTGAGAATTGTAGCCTGGGTGGCGTCAATAAAATTAGTCGAGAAAAACCACGTTTTTCGGACTTGCCCCCGCCATTCCCCCTACGCAATCTTGAAACTCAAAATTGTTTGAGTCGGATCTTTGAGTGCAAATAAATGTCATCTACCAATTTTATTTTTGCAAAAAAATGTTCTAAATTATATACTGCAATTCAAAATAAACGTT
Source organism: Adelphocoris suturalis (assembly GCA_030762985.1). NCBI lineage: Eukaryota > Metazoa > Arthropoda > Insecta > Hemiptera > Miridae > Adelphocoris > Adelphocoris suturalis. The sequence continues at coordinate 942,568 of JAUMHS010000014.1, read as the reverse complement.
AGATTTCTAAATTTCTTCATAAAACATAAAAGTGCTGGCCACAAACTCATCCTTTCATTTGGAAAGCTCCATTGTTTGGCACAAGAAAGGAATTTCAATCTCAACCCTATGGAGAGCTATCTTTTGGAATGATATATACATATGAAAATGTGAAATCCAGGAAGTGTTTCAGAATGCCACAAAATAGATTTCAATTGAGAAAATTTTCGAAAATTTTGAATTGAAAAATTTTGGAGCCCTTGCATAAGTTTCATTTTTGACGAAAATTCACTAAAATGGATGAAAATTGTTAGTTTTACTTTTGTTAGCAGTTTGTGTGAGCAGAACCAACTTTTGGTTTATTATTTCCAATAATAAGCCTATGTGATCGTATAGCAAAAAAATTTTTATAATCCCCCCTCAAACTTTGTCACTTTACGTTTCAAGGTGCGTAGAATCCAAATTTGAAATGTCCGTCCGCCGTTCGCCGTCCGGGCCATAAAAGGGCTAAGAATTGACTTAAAAAACTTGTTCTTTCGCACATAGACTCCATTTAGGGGTCTAGTTGGTCCTAACGTTTAACCATCCCGATCGTTTTACTCGCATAGATGCTATGGGCCGAAAATGGGCGAAAAAGTGTCTTTTTCGAGGCTTTGAGTGTTAGACATACGCACGCGCGCACGCCTGGCACGCTTGGCAGGGGGTCAGGGTGGGTGGTGAGGGGGGTGGAGTGAGAGCAGAATCGACTGGGATAGGTCCCAGATACTTTTGGAATCTAGTGTACCTATGGTTTTAGTTTGATTCCTATAGAAATTAGCTCCGTGGATTGAATGAGACCACTCGGGTGGCTGTACGATCATCCATTTGCTCCCCATCGGGAGCGCAGCCTGTAACGCGAGAACAGAGGTGGATACTAGAAAAGAGACTGGCGAAAGCCCCAGAGCATGCTGGTTACTATAGCTGGCTATCTGATTCAGAAATAATAAACCATTATGTAATAATTTGCAGCGTTTTTCATTTTAAGAAGTCCTCATGGCTGTGAATATTACTAAATCAATAAAACCAAAAATGGATTATTTTGTGTTGCTGATAGTTGAAGTCCCTGCCCACATTGAATAGACTAGAAATGGAGAAGAACTCTAAGACAAATTTTAATCTCATGCTAAAAGTTCCAAGTTTTAGCTAAGACTTCAGTTAAAAATCATCAGAGTGGTGTGCCTTAGTGGTTTTCAAATTATGGATAGCAATTATTATGTATTCGGTTCTTATTCAATCTTGTTACTGTATGTGATAGGTACCTATACTCTTATTGCTGCCATAGTGATGGATGAATGGGTCTGCTCATCCTACCATTTCCTACTTATGGAAACAATTGGTTTACAAAAGAGTTTCATATATGACCCGCAATTAATACAAAACTACTTAAATTAAGTAGGAAAGAAATTGACGGGAATATGTACACAATATTACACACATCAAGTACTACTACATTAGCAGGTCGATGTAGGTGGTTTCGTTTAGAATATGCATATGGTGCTGAGTGCATTAGACTGTATAATCTCTTTTTGAGTTTTTGTAATCTACCTCTCCCCCCACCCCCCCCCCCTCCCACCACCAAAGTGTCCAGTTTTCATCCCCAAAATCACATTGCATCCCTGGGAAGTAGTCACAGCTATCACAGGCATTGAGCTTCTCACGTGTCAGAGAAATGACAACGCAGCTCTACTCAGCCAACACAATAGTTTTTTCTGGGATCGGGTGTACCATTGACATCAGTTAATACGATAACTTTGGTGTTGTTCTATAAATGAGTAAAAAAAACCTGAATGTATTTCAAGTGATTTTAGAAAATTTTTGTAACAAATTGAAACTATTGCAATAAATAAAATAAAATTTAAAATTGAAATTTTCGAAAAGTTTCTTCACAAAAATCAGTTTTGAGGCGTTCTGAAACGAATCCTAGATTTAGTAGAGTGTGAATGTCATTCCAGACGATAACATTGCTTATGATTGATATGAAAATTCCAGTCTTGCGCAAAAAAAAAAAAAAAAAAAAAAAAAAAAAAAGATTTCTAAACAAAAGGATGAGTTCGTTGGTCAACACTTTTTTAGCACATTCAATTGGTCACATTTAAAAAAGAAGTACTTGAAAAAAAAAAAATCACTAAAAATGGCTTAAAATTGTTAAATTTATATTTTTTTAACAAAATTTTAGTAAATAAAAGTTAGTCAACAACGAGTTTGAACACTATTAAATTTTTGCAAAAAACAGGCAGAAAATGTACTTGAATTTCATAACTGTTAACTGAATAATCAATTAAAAATCTGCAGATTGCTAAAACCAAAATACCTGTTTTCAATCATGAAATATTATTTAGTACACGTTTATTCGCGATATAATCGGTGGTTAACAATTTTTTGCCTTAGTTTGTACTACTGTAATCTACAAAAATTTGCTCATACAATCATACTGCATGACTGGAACTTTTCAGATGACCAAGCCTACTAACACGATAGTCACAGTTATCACAGGCATAGGGCTTGTAACATGTCAATGAAACATAATATATATCACTAAAATCAACAAACACTAGTTTCTGCAATCTGATCTCCCATAGACATCAGATAATGAAGTAGCGTGAGTTTTATTATATCATGGGAATAACAAAGACAAACCTGTATGAGTTTTTAGGTGATGTTTCAGACTAGAAAGATGACTAGCTCGATAGTCACAGTTATCACAGGCATAGGGCTTCTCACCTGTCAAAGAAACGTCAAATTATTCACGATATTCATGTAGTTGGAATCTGATGCACCTAACATAGACATCAGATAATGAAACAGTAATGGATTGAAAGAAGTAATGGAAAAGAAGACGACCCACTTATTCAACCTCAATCACCAGATCGTTCTCAAGAATATGAAGAAGCAGAATAGTCAATTTTTTCACTATATTCGGAGAACACAAAAGGTAGCTTCTGGAATCAAAGCTATCATACTTATCAGATAATGAGGTAGTGACAGTTTTATTATATCAGGGAATGCAGAAACAAACCTGTATGTTTTTTTAGGTGACTTTTCAGACTAAAAAGATGAGTGGCTCGATAGTCGCAGTTATCACAGGCATAGGGCTTCTCACCTGTGAAAGAAACGTCAAATATTCCATTTTATTCAGCAAACACAAGAAGTAGTTTCTGCAATCTGAACGCCCATAGACATCAGATAATGAAATAGTGTAAGCCATATTATATCGGGGAACAACAAAAACATACCAGTATGTGTTTTTAGGTGGATTTTCAGGTTAAAAAGATGACTTTTTTTTTATCCATTCCCCGTTTTGTTTGATACAATCCATAAATCATCTACATAAATAGCCTATGATATGACATATAAAGTGTTTAATGTTTAGCACATAAGCATACCAATTTTAAGTTGCCTATTTCATCCTTGAATTGTGCCCATGATCTTCCTAGCCAATCAACTTCATGTTTCCCTACTCAGAGCCTTTCAGACACTTCTGAAATCTCGTTCTCCTCTCGGACCCCCCAGTCACTTTCTCTTTAGGATCCTCTGGAAAGAGAAAGAGGGCGCCCGCCAGGACCTCAAGTTGACCTTCTCCCCCTCGTCCTCCACACCAACAGGCTCCTCCACCCCCTCCACACCAACAGGCTCCTCCTCCCCCTCCACACCAACAGGCTCCCCCTCCCCCTCCACACCAACAGGCTCCTCCACCCCCTCCACACCAACAGGCTCCTCATTGCCTTCCACACCAATAGGCCCCATTTAAGTAATTTGTTATTGTACGAAGGAGTAAACAAAACAAACGCGTATGTGATCTTGTGTTTTTTAAGAGCATCAAGCTGACTAGCTCGGTAGTCACAGCTATCACAGGCGTAGGGCTTCTCACCTGTCAAAGATTCGAGAATTTTGTAATATAGTGCAAACACAATAGGTAAGTTCTGGAATTTGGTGTACCAGTGACATCAGTTATTGAATTAATTTTAGTGTTATTCTACCAAGAAGTAAACAGTACAAACCTGTATGTAATCTTAAGTGTGTTTTCAGATTATCAAGGTGACTGGCTCGGTAGTCGCAGCTATCACAGGCATAGGGCTTCTCACCTGTCAAAGAATCGAGAATTTTGTAATATTGTGCAAACACAATAGGTAACTTCTGGAATTTGGTGTACCAGTGACATCAGTTATTGAATTAATGTTAGTGTTATTCTATCAAGAAGTAAACAGTACAAACCCGTATGTGATCTTAAGTGATTTTTCAGACTACTTAGCAGACTGGCTCGGTAGTCACAGCTATCACAGGCATAGGGCTTCTCACCTGTCAAAGAATCGTGAATTTTGTAATATCGTGCAAACACAATAGGTAACTTCTGGAATTTGGTGTACCAGTGACATCAGTTATTAAATTAATGTTAGTGGTATTCTATCAAGAAGTTAGCAGTACAAACCCGTATGTGCTCTCAAGTGTGTTTTCAGAGTACTAAGGCAACTGGCTCGGTAGTCACAGCTATCACAGGCAAAGGGCTTCTCACCTGTCAAAGAAATGGCAAAATTTGTAGTATTGTGCAAACAAAATGGGTAAATTCTGGAATTTGGTAAACCAGTGACATCAGTTATTGAATTATTGTTAGTGTTATTCTATCAAGAAGTAAACAGTACAAACCCGTATGTGATCTTGAATGATTTTTCAGACTACTAAGCTGACTGGCTCGGTAGTCACAGCTATCACAGGCATAGGGCTTCTCACCTGTCAGACACAAAAAATGTATTGTACAAACACAATAGGTAACTTCTGGAATTTGGTGTACCAGTGACATCAGTTATTGAATTAATGTTAGTGTTATTCTATCAAGAAGTAAACAGTACAAACCCGTATGTGATCTTAAGTGTGTTTTCAGATGACCAAGCTGACTGGCTCGGTAGTCACAGCTATCACAGGCATAGGGCTTCTCACCTGTCAGACACAAAAAATTTTGTAATATTGTGCAAACACAATGGGTAATTTCTGGAATTTGGTGTACCAGTGAAATCAGTTATTGCATTAATGTTAGTGTGATTCTATCAAGAAGTAAACAGTACAAACCCGTATGTGATCTTAAATGATTTTTCAGACTACTAAGCTGACTGGCTCGGTAGTCACAGCTATCACAGGCATAGGGCTTCTCTCCTGTCAAAGAATCGAGAATTTTGTAATATTGTGCAAACACAATAGGTAACTTCTGGAATTTGGTGTACCAGTGAACTCAGTTATTGAATTAATGTTAGTGTTATTCTATCAAGAAGTAAACAGTACAAACCCGTATGGGATCTTAAGTGATTTTTCAGACTACTAAGCTGACTGGCTCGGTAGTCACAGCTATCACAGGCATAGGGCTTCTCACCTGTTGAACAATAGAGAATTTTGAAATATTGTGCAAACACAACATTTAACTTCTGGAATTTCGTGTACCAGTGACATCAGTTATTGAATTAATGTTAGTGTTATTCTATCAAGAAGTAAACAGTACGAACCCGTATGTGATCTTAAGTGCATTTTCAGACTACTAAGATGACTGGCTCGGTAGTCACAGCTATCACAGGCGTAGGGCTTCTCACCTGTCAAAGAAATGGAAAAGTTTGTAATATTGAGAAAAAAAATGGGTAATTTCAGGAATTTCGTGTACCAATGACATCAGTTATTGAATTAATGTTAGTGTTATTCTATCAAGAAGTAAACAGTACAAACCCGTATGTGATCTTATGTGTCTTTTCAGATTACCAAGCCTACTAACACGATAGTCACAGTTATCACAGGCATAGGGCTTGTAACATGTCAATGAAACATAATATATATCACTAAAATCAACAAACAATGCAATCTGATCTCCCATAGACATCAGATAATGAAGTAGCGTGAGTTTTATTATATCATGGGAATAACAAAAACAAACCTGTATGAGTTTTTAGGTGACGTTTCAGACTAGAAAGATAACTAGCTCGATAGTCACAGTTATCACAGGCATAGGGCTTCTCACCTGTGAAAGAAACGTCAAATATTCCATTTTATTCAGCAAACACAAGAAGTAGTTTCTGCAATCTGAACTCCCATAGACATCAGATCCCTTGCCATCCACACCAACTGGCTCCCCCCAATAGGTTCCTAACCATTTAAGTAATTTGTTATTCTATCAAGAAGTAAACAGTACAAACCCGTATGTGATCTTAAGTGTATTTTCAGATCACTAAGCTGACTGGCTCGGTAGCCACAGCTATCACAGGCATAGGGCTTCTCACCTGTCAAAGAATCGAGAATTTTGTAATATTGTGCAAACACAATAGGAAATTTCTGGAATTTGGTGTACCAGTGACATCAGCAATTGAATTAATGTTAGTGTGATTCTATCAAGAAGTAAACAGTACAAACCTGTATGTGATCTTAAGTGATTTTTCAGCTGATTAAGCTGACTAGCTCGGTAGTCACAGCTATCGCAGGCATAGGGCTTCTCTCCTGTCAAAGAAATGGAAACTTTTGTAGTATTGTGCAAACAAAATGGGTAATTTCTGGAATTTCGTGTACCAATGACATCAGCTATTGAATTAATGTTAGTGTTATTCTATCAGGAAGTAAAACAGTACAAACCCGTATGTGATCTTAAGTGAGTTTTCAGATGACCAAGCTGACTGGCTCGGTAGTCACAGCTATCACAGGCATAGGGCTTCTCACCTGTCAGACACAAAATTTTTTGTAATATTATGCAAACACAATTTATTTTATTTATTTATTTATTTATTTATTTACGGCTAGAGCCAATTACAGAAAATTCAATAATATATTACATGATACAGATTATGTTATTTGAACTAAGATATAATTTACGACAAAATATTAACAAAAGATAATAAGGTACATGAACTAGTATAAATCAGACAGATAAATCAGAAATCAGGATAGGCAGAGTTTAAGGCATCCATCAAGTGAGACTCGAGAAATGTCAAAGGCTGGTATCTAGGAAGGTAAGCGAGCGATCAGATCAATAAACATTGTAGTAATTTGGAAAGGCGAAGCTCAGACGACTCAACAGAGGGTGACAGCCATGTTTCAGTGATCATTAAGAAATCATATGTGAAGTGAGGTGCCTGGTGACGAATAACTGACAGCTTAGTGTTGAGCCCCCTTACGTTTTGATACAACCCGGTCAGCTTGATGGTTTCAGACTTCCCCCTCCCTCCAAGTTTTTTGACTGGTTAGCATCCGAGCGAGTGGTCACTATGGTTGGAATCCCTGATACATATCTTATCGTCAGGTTCGCCTCGCCACCATCCAGTCTCCGCTGCAACAGTCCGCGCAATTCAGCCAGATAGGCCCGCTGAGCAGGGGTCCGATCAAAAGAGGCCGATAACACTTGAGGATGAGACGAACGATTAGCAATGAGCACACGATTAGCAGAGGAAGGGTTATCAAAAACTAGTTTCACCGGACGAACCTTATTTTCAGTCTTCTTACCCAATCTTACGATTCGTTTAACTAAATTAGTAAATTCAGGAGATAGCTTCGTTAGTTCGTCTTTAATCCTGCCTAAATCCTCCTCGAGTGACCTCACAGAGTCGGACAAACCAGACTCGGGGATATTATAAACAATAATATTACCGGCTCGTCGTTGGCGATCCTCAAGTTCAGCTACCGACACCTCCAAATCATGGCCACGAGGTAGGGTATCTGAAGAAGAAAGTGGATGTTGGTATTTCGAGAGGGAGTTTGAATTCTCAATTGAGTCCATCCGTTGAGAAACTTCAGCGATTCTTGATTCGAGTTTTGACTCAACACGATCAACTCTGGCGTTGAGCGACTCATAGTTTGATAGGCAGGTGTCAATTTTGCCGGACAGATCGTCTAATTTTCCGATTATTTCACTACTCCTAGCGGCAGCCTGGTCCCCAAGCTCCCTCTTCAAATCAACTTTCAAGGATTCAAACATTTGAGACAAAAATTCTTGGGAAATGCCACCAACAGGCTTGACTGTCTGTGCCGCCCCCGACCGGTCCACGGCAGAAGCCGAAGGCCCGTCCTTACACTGCATGCATTTCCAAACCTCCTTTGAATCTTTCTTTAGCAAACGGAATTTGGCTTCGCGCAAACCAACACAGCTAAAGTGAAAGTGTACGCCACATACAACACATATTAGAGCGTCGTCGGAAATCAGTACTTCTGGGCAGTTACCACAGCTCGACATGGTGCACAGGTAGGTAGGTAATAGTAGATAATTAGCAGAGTTGGCTGCGCCTTCAGACAAACCCGCAATACGTAAGCGTCCTGTGGGTCACGGTAGAATTCCGCGAAGGCAATTTAGGCAGATGAGTAGTCGATTGACGAGAGTATCGAAAACGAAGAAACGATTGATGCAGAGGGCGGCGGGGGGAGGCGAACAGGGAGAGCGAGGTTCCAGGCGGTAGCGGGGGAATCAGTCAACGAATGGCAAGCGCTTGACAGCTCCTCTCAAGGACACTCGACCGGGACGCACGCGCAGAAGCCACAACTAGACAGGGGCCCACAAAAATGTCAAGCGCAACTGACGATCAATTAAAATGTCGATAAACTTACCAGATGAAATACGGCGAAACTTAGAGATTCACGCCACTTAAAATCTCGCAGATTGAAGCCAGACACAGCCAACCCAGAAACGTAAAGAAATTAGTTCACAAAACGAGAACTATACCGGTTAATTATAAGAGTAATAGGGAGCCGATGTGAACACTAGTCGGACATGAACTGAACTGTGGTTCAGTGGATTAACAATGGTTAATATCTGGAATTTGGTGTACCAGTGACATCAGTCATTGAAGTAATGTTGATGTTATTCTATCATGAAGTAAACAACACAAACCTGTGTGTGATCGAAAGTGTTTTTTAAGAGCATCAAGTTGACTGGCTCGGTAGTCACAGCTATCACAGGCATAGGGCTTCTCACCTGTCAGACACAAAAAATTTTGTAACATTATACAAACACAATGGTTAATTTCTGGAATTTGGTGTACCAATGACATCAGTCATTGAAGTAATGTTGATGTTATTCTATCAACAAGTAGACAACACAAACCTGTGTGTGATCTTATGTGTTTTTTCAGATGACCAAGCTCACTAGCTCGGTAGTCACAGCTATCACAGGCATAGGGCTTCTCTCCTGTCAAAGAAATGGAAAGTTTTGTAATATTGTGCAAACAAAATGGGTAATTTCTGGAATTTGGTGTACCAGTGACATCAGTCATTGAAGTAATGTTGATGTTATTCTATCAACAAGTAAACAACACAAACCTGTGTGTGATCTTATGTGTTTTTTCAGATGACCAAGCTCACTAGCTCGGTAGTCACAGCTATCACAGGCATAGGGCTTCTCACCTGTCAAAGAATCGAGAATTTTGTAATATTGTGCAAACACAATAGGTAACTTCCGGAATTTGGTGTACCAGTGACATCAGTTATTGAATTAATGTTAGTGTGATTCTATCAAGAAGTAAACAGTACAAACCCGTATGTGATCTTAAGTGTGTTCTCAGAGTACCAAGGCGACTGGCTCGGTAGTCACAGCTATCACAGGCATAGGGCTTCTCACCTGTCAAAGAATCGAGAATTTTGTAATATTGTGCAAACACAATAGGTAACTTCCGGAATTTGGTGTACCAGTGACATCAGTTATTGAATTAATGTTAGTGTGATTCTATCAAGAAGTAAACAGTACAAACCCGTATGTGATCTTAAGTGTGTTTTCAGATGACCAAGGTGACTGGCTCGGTAGTCACAGCTATCACAGGCATAGGGCTTCTCACCTGTCAGACACAAAAAACTGTGTAATATTGTGCAAACACAATAGGTAACTTCTGGAATTTGGTGTACCAGTGACATCAGTTATTGAATTAATGTTAGTGTTATTCTATCAAGAAGTAAACAGTACAAACCCGTATGTGATCTTAAGTGTGTTTTCAGATTACCAAGGTGACTGGCTCGGTAGTCACAGCTATCACAGGCATAGGGCTTCTCACCTGTCAGACACAAAAATTTTTGTAATATTGTGCAAACACAATAGGTAACTTCAGGAATTTGGTGTACCAGTGACATCAGTTATTGAATTAATGTTAGTGTTATTCTATCAAGAAGTAAACAGTACAAACCCGTATGTGATCTTAAGTGTGTTTTCAGATTACCAAGGTGACTGGCTCGGTAGTCACAGCTATCACAGGCATAGGGCTTCTCACCTGTCAGACACAAAAAATTTTGTAATATTGTGCAAACACAATAGGTAACTTCTGGAATTTGGTGTACCAGTGAAATCAGTTATTGAATTAATGTTAGTGTTATTCTATCAAGAAGTAAACAAACACAATAGGTAACTTCTGGAATTTGGTGTACCAGTGACATCAGTTATTGAATTAATGTTAGTGTTATTCTATCAAGAAGTAAACAGTACAAACCCGTATGTGATCTTAAGTGTCTTTTCAGATGACCAAGCTGACTGGCTCGGTAGTCACAGCTATCACAGGCATAGGGCTTCTCTCCTGTCAAAGAAAAAAAATTTTGTAATATTGTGCAAACACAATAGGTAACTTCTGGAATTTGGTGTACCAGTGACATCAGTTATTGAACCCGTAATGTTGTGTTATTCTATCAAGTCAAAGTAAAAGTACAAACCCGTATGTGATGTTAAGTGATTTTTCAGACTACTAAGATGACTGGCTCGGTAGTCACAGCTATCACAGGCATAGGGCTTCTCTCCTGTCAAAGAAATGGGAGATGCGTAATTGGAAAAAGGTTCAATTGGAGGTAAGGCTTTACATGTAATAAATATTGTAGCGAAGGATACATAGCTAGGTACTGCCGATCATAAGAAGGGTCAAATCGAAATTTAAAAAATGCAACAAAAATGAAAAGTTCATGAACAGAGTGTGTCTTAATGTAGCAAGTATCTCTCAAAACGATGAATGGCTCATAGACAGTAGAGCGAGTAGCAATTTTACTCCTCAAAAAGTGAATTTTATTTCTCATAAAGCAGTGCACTGTGCAGAAGTAATCACACTTGCGCAAAATGTGGACTGTAAGATAATCGGTTTATGGACAGTCTCTATAATTTCTGCAACCATTCACACTTTACCCATTCAACAAGGCTCTACAAATCAGGTCCGATGCCCCAGCCTGAGCAGCAGTGGCATCATAAATGTTTGAGTGTTCAGGTTCTGTGTTAGGCTCTGTTGACAAGCCACAACTGCCCAGAGCTGCGAATGAGGAACTTCTAACAGTACCTTGAAAGTTACTGAATGGGAAAAGCACCAGCCTAAAAACCTACAGCCCTTCTCCATCCCTACCGGCATATTTGAATGAGCAGAGCTTGTAGGGGTGCCTTGATTTCATATGCATTCACCCGGCCACAGGAGGTGTCCGCTTGACTTCATATGAAGTCATCAGGGTTTAATGGTCTTAGATATTGAGTGTCAGTGGAATTTTTGTGAGAGATTCTATTTTTTACTAAAACAAAGAACTTTTTCGAACAGAAGTTATTCGCTTATTCGCTATATCGAACTCGCTTGGTAACAGTGAACATATTTGTGAGAATTAATTATAAATTGTCGAGGCAAGATCTCTTCCAAGACTCCCTCTCACTATCTGCTGCCCAGTCCTAGTCATCTTCGGAATAATAAGAATTTCAGGCCAGGTGGTGCCTATGTAAAGATGTTGGCCATCATTTCATCAGTTGAACAGTACTGGAACTCGATTTCCTTGTGCTCAATGGCTTACCTGATGAAGTGTTCTTTGAAGGCAGTATGTTTGAATTTCGCTGTTACTACTGGATCAATAGCCCAATTTATTGCCCTTTGGCCGTCGGTTTGGATTGCCACAGTGGCTTGTTCACACATAAACGTGATTTATCAAATATTTCAGGTGCATGGCTTCTTTTGCAGATTCCAAGAGTGCCATGTATTCACTCTGAGTTGTTGATCCAGCCACTGAGTGCTGTTTCCTTGCTTCCCAGCTTATTGCCGTACCATTGATTTGAAAACAGTAACTAGTGTACGAACGTCTATCAATACAGCTTTCCCAATTAGCATCCAACATTCCACTCAGTTCCTTCTTGCCAGTCTTGTGAAAAACAAGAGCGAGTGATAGTGACCTTTAATACTCGTTTGGCTGCAGTTCAATGGTCATTTCGAAGGAATTGAATTGAGAAAGGCAGCAGACTGTACACATGATGTCAGGCCTCGTTGATGTTGCCATAAGTGACCTTTTAAACTTAAATAGGTTTACTCCTTATCACCCTTATCAGTTTCACATCACATCCGCAAATATTCAGTTTTTAAATATATTTTAATTGCTTTTTATGTGCAAATTATGCGTATTTGGAATCGATAAATAGTTGTCTTCAAATAAATATAAAAACGTTCACCGGAAAATACTTTTTTTTCGTCAAAATGTAGCATCTACGACGATCTGTCTATGGAGCACATACCTAGTTCATAATATACATGGTAGTTATTCGGTATAATGGCCTCAACTAGGTACAAACTTTTACAAGTGAACTGTTAGTATTAAATCCGGGTTCTAATGAAAGCCAAGTTCATTCGGACTAAAGGTGGAATTTTCCTGACACGGCTGCGGCCCGCGACCAGACGCTCTCCACTCCTTCAGTGTATTTAGATGAAACCGATTTCCCCGACGCGGCCGCGGCCAGCCTCGGCGGCTACATGGTCTTGAAAACCGCTACATGACAGCCGCCGCGGCTGCGGCCGGACTGGTCGAGGGAGCAGTCTAGCCGCGCGCCTACGCGACTGGGGTATGCAGACACGCAATGGGGTTCTCTATTTTACTCTACTCTATTACGGGTTCTCTATAGAGGGATACTCTATTTTGCCAAATTCAAACTCACCAGAAGATAATCAGTACCAAACCAACGTTCTCTCCCCTCATAATTATACATCCCTCTGAAAAGAGCGACTTGTTTGTGCATTTAGAAATGTATGTACCAACCAATTGTTACTCATAATAAAAAATACTCTGCCAAACACATAGCTTCCTCATCCCTGACGTTAATGCTTGCGCATGGGCTTGAAATACCTACATTATATGGGACCATCTAGGATTTACCCCGCATCCCTGAAAACTGATCGAATATCGAAATCGGACCAAAACTTTAGAATTTAAGGCTGTTATGACAATTATTACCTCAAAGTTAGGGCGACTTTTTCTTCAGCAGAAATAGGTACTGGAACTTGTGCTGTACCATATTTCGTGAGGTCTTCTCTCACCAACGAAACGATGTGGTGAAATTTTTTTTTTTTTTTTTAAATACATTTTTATTTGTGATAAAGGTGATACATATTAATTAAAAAATGACAATGTTACGTCCCCCTATAAGAAAACTTGCGCTGGGGGTCGGAGTGCTGACTCATCCTAATTATAATTAAATTTATCATATCAACGTACGCAATGTATCTTACAAACAAATTTATATATATATATATATAATAAAATAACCATCAAAATTTACCGAATATCGACGAAAAACAGAAATACATTGAAAATCTACCACGGAAACGAAATTGTACTTCAATGAAATTGGTCGAATACATGATTCGAAATTCCAAAAGGCATACTTAAAGGGTTGAAATGAAATACTTTTTCAATTTATTTTTAAAAACAAGTAGCGAAACCTGTTTCCCCTTCAAGGAGGATGGCAGGAGAAGACTAAAGAGATGCAGGAGAAGATTAAAGTGATGCAGGGAAACGACGTACGATCAGACTAAGGGGGCAAAGGCTGATCGAGCAACAAGCCCCATCAGAAGAAGGTCATTTGGAAATTAGCTATCGGGTTAATACATCGACATCGTCAATTGTGATAAAGGGAGCTGTGAATGGAGTTGCCTGAGATCTCTTAGTTGACACCGGGGCTTCAAGGACAATAGTGAATCGTAGTATTCAAGGCTTAGCAAGCACAGAAATCATTCCGATGGAAGCCTTGTGTATTAGGTCTATCTCAGGGGATAGGTTGAAAGTGCATGGTCAAGCAAGAGTATCACTAGATATTGGAAATGGGAGGCCACAGGACCATCAAGTGCTTGTAGCAGATATCCATGTGTGTTAGGTCTGGACTTCCTGGATGCTCATGATGGAATTGTACTTGTGCGTCAGAGAAAGGTTGTGCTGGGTGGAACCAAGTGTAATGAAAACGCCTTTAATGTCCCGCTTGAGTTAGATCCACCTGCCGAAAACAGATTTCAGGATCTGAGAATTCCTGATAGTGAAACCACTTGTGTGGCTCGTGTGACTCAAGTTCTACCTGTGCACATGAAGAAACTGTATGAAAGCTGTGTGGCTGAATTGGATTCAGAACAACATGTGGAAGTGTTGGGACTGTTACAAGAGTACACCGATGTTTTTGCTGCAAATGAGACTGATTTGGGGCAGATCGGAGGTTGTACCCATTTGGTGGATGTTGGGTCCAGTCATCCCATACTTCAGCCACCTAGGCGCCTTCCTCCACATAGGTTGGGTGAGGTGGATAAGTTAGTATCTGAAATGGAAAGGAATGGGATCATTGAGTCATCCAAAAGTCCATGGGCAAGCCCGATTGTACTTGTGAAGAAAAAGGATAGAAGTACAAGGTTCTGTGTGGACTATTGTAGGCTTAATGACATTACGAAAAAAGATTCCTATCCTCTTCCGAAGATTGACGAGCTCATCTGCGACCTGGCTGGGAGTAGTTGGTATTCCACCTTAGATCTAAAAAGCGGCTACTGGCAAATTCCAATGGCAGACAAAGACAAGGAGAAAACTGCGTTCTGCACACCACGAGGCTTGTGGCAATTTAAGGTAATGCCCTTTGGATTAACCAACGCTCCAGCCACTTTTCAGCGGGCCATGGGAAACCTGTTGCATCACCTAATCCGTCAGGGGAGGGTGAAGGTTTACTTGGACGACGTTCTTGTGTATGCAAGGTCCTTTGAAGAACAGTTGGAGTGGCTACGGCAAGTTTTCCAAGAGATGAGGCTGAATAAGGTCAAACTAAACCCCAAAAAGTGCAAGCTGTTCTCCCGCCAAGTCTCCTATTTGGGCTATAATGTTTCTAAAGATGGTATATCAGCAGAGGAGTACGAGATTGAGAAGGTAAAAAATTGGCCACAGCCAAAGGATGTGCAAGAACTCAAGTCCTTCCTAGCTTTTTGTTCGTACTATCGTAATTTTGTTGAGGGTTTTGCCAAAAGAGCTGAGACGCTGTACTCCCTTCAGGAGTCCAAGGGCAATTTTATGTGGTCTCCTGAGTGTCAACAGTCCTTTGAGGATCTGAAAGCTGCGTTAACAAATCCTCCGGTATTGGGACATATTTTGCCTGAGGCAGAGTTTGTGTTGGATACAGACTGTTCACATAGAGCTATGGGGGCTGTTCTGTCCCAGATGCAACATGGGAGAGAGCGTGTTTTAGCGTATTTCAGTAGATGCTTGAGCAAGGCAGAGAGAAACTACTGCACTATACGAAAAGAACTTCTCAGCCTAGTAGTTGCGCTTAAACACTTCCGTGCGTATGGTTTGGAATGTGGTCGTGAGTTTACGATTCGAACAGACCATGCTTCCTTACAGTGGCTACGCAACTTCCGTGAACTGGATGGACAAATCGCAAGATGGCTTGAGGGCATATCTCAGTACAATTTCCGGGTTGTCCATCGGCCAGGAAAAGAGCATTTGAACGCAGACGGATTGTCACCAAGACCATGTGTGGAAGATGGGTGCACTTATTGTGAGAGACAGGAGAGAAAATTCGAGCAGACAGTCGATAGTTGGCTAGCCCAGTTACAGCCAGTCGGGAATTGGGTTACAGACCAGTTGGAGGACCCTGACCTGCAAGTAGTGTACACATGGGTATGGCGAGGAATCAAACCCGAATGGCAAGAAGTAGTATCAACAGGCTCTGTGCCAAAGGCATACTGGGAAATGTTTGAGTTGTTGAAGTTGCAAGACGGGCTTCTTGTGAGACATTGGGAAGATGACTCGGGTAAAAGCTCTTGGGACCAGGTGCTGGTGCCTAGGAAACGTCAGAGTGAGGTTGTAGAGAAGGCACATTTGGTTGGGCATTTTGGTCGGCGGAAGACATTGACAAACATCCGCACCCGTTATTTTTGGCCAGGGATGACCAAGGATGTGAAGTATGCCTGCAAAGCTTGTGAAGTTTGTGCGAGGAGGGGAAAGCCCATGACCAGAAAGGCACCTATGCAGAAATATGTCACTGGTGTTCCATTTGAGTGTCTGTGTATTGACATCATGGGGCCATACCCGATGACTGCCCGAGGTGACCGATACCTAGCTGTAGTTGTTGACACATTCACCAAGTGGCCCGAGGTGTTCCCTGTGCCGGATATACGAACAGACACAGTGGCTAGAGGGCTAGTAGACACAGTAGTGGCACGATTCGGAATTCCAAGAGAATTACATTCTGACCAGGGCCGGACCTTTGAAGTGGATGTGTTTCAAGAAGTCATGAAGATTTTGCGGATTCACAAGACATGCACTTCACCAATGAGGCCCCAGTTGACGGTCAGGTTGAGAGGTTCAACAGAACCTTGGGAGAATCGCTGGCCAAGCATGTGGGGAATGCTCAGAGAGAATGGGACCTACAACTGTCCATTGTCCTATTGGCATTCTGTGCAGCTTGTCACAGTGCTACTTGATACAGTCCGGCGCGGATGACATTGGGAAGAGAACTGACCCTGCCGGTGCAACTCTTAGCTGGACCACCTCCCGGGGCTGAGGCCGTGACAGGGTATGGTAGGAAGCTCCAGGAAGAGATGGAAAGAGCACATCACACGGCTAGAAAGCAGCTGCAACAAGTTTCTGAAAATACCAAACGCTGGTATGATGTGCATGCAAGTAAGCCACGGTTTGAAGTGGGAGATCTGGATTGGTACCACTGGCTTTGAAGAAGGGTCGGCATATGTACGAAACTCCAATCTAATTGGATTGGGCCCTGCGATATTGTGAACCCGTTGTCGGACGTACTGTACAGGATCAAGCCGCCAAGACGAAAGCTGCGGGTCGTCCATGCAGACACTTTGGCTCCGTTTCAGCATCTTCAAGAGGGGGAGGGTGTAGTGTAGAAGACTACAGTTGACTAGGAAGCAACATTTGTGTACAATTATCGTTTTGGTTGTCAATAAAAAGTTAGTCTTCTGTAAGTTTACAACAAGTTGTTTTCTGTAATTTCGCAAATCATAATAATATTGATATGATCACAAGCAGGGTATAAGATCTCCCTCACTCTTCTGCCATTGCACTTCTGTACGATTCCCTCGTGCTTCCGGTGCTTTTGAGTACAGATCAGTGGTATTAAAAAACCCGGATAGCCCAATTAGAACGGATACAGAGGCGATCTTTATGTTAAGGGACTTATAAACTGCGCATCCCTTTTTTAATTATTTTTCATTTTATTATTTATCTATTATTACCATTTTTTATTTTTATTTTTATTTTTTTTGTACAATTTTTTCTTTATGTTTTGTTTTGTGCTTCTATTATATTATGTAATTATTTCTGATTCGTATCATATATATAACATTGCGCCTCCCGGCCTCCCCATAAAACTGATTAAAATTGTCCAAAAAGGTTCCTATAAGGTTTTTTGTTGCGCTGAATCCGAATTTAAAGTTAATTTTGCTCTAGGAGGCCACATTTACTTCATTTGAACATAAAGGGGTAAGTAGAAGAGATGAGAAGTGTGATGAGAAGAGGTGGATATCCAAATAGTGGGTTATTTCTAGACGAATACTGGATCTGTTACCTGAAGATGTGCTTGCTGGCTCATCCTTAGCAGGGAGCCAAGGGTGGGGCTGAAGTGACGCAGCCACAGGAGGTGAGTTAGAAGCGTCCAGCTCCTCCCTGATGATCACTCCGGGTTCTGCAAAGATGTTTTCATTTAATATCAACACATAAGGGATGGTTAAGATAAACATCAAAACAATTGTATATAAGGTTCTAACTCATTAGATATAGAATCAACTCAAGGAAATGATTGAAGAATACAAAACATACCATCATAGACGGAATTTTCAACAAACGAGAATTAACTAAATTCATATTAAAAGAGTAGGCACCCAAAGGCATTTTCAAGATGAGCCATTATATACAATCACATGGGTATTTAAAAAACTAATAAATGACTTTTAGGTTATCTTTATTTCATCAAAATGAGAAAGAAGAACCATTTATTAAACAATGTTCCATAAGAGTAACTTATAAGCAAACAGTTGCTGCATTATTGAATAGATCACTTATCGATGGACTCTGGCCTCCTTCCTCCATGGCTAGTTTTGTGTACTAGTGTTAGTAGAAAATGTATCGGAATTTGTTAGATCATATCCCATGAAACAGGGCAACTACCGGCGGTAATTTCAGCCAGCATAATACTGTAAGTTCTCTACCTGGAAGTAGTATTTTGTCACCCTTTCAGAATAACCTAAAATAAATATAGGTAATTCTCATAAAAAATATCTTTTTCGTAGTCTGCAAAAATAAAATATTGGTACACTCAGGTTCACAGAACATGGCCCTGGCCCCTATCCATGAGGAATATAAGTATCCTAGAGTCCTGACATGGTTTGCGAGGTAGACCAACTCGTGTTTTCAACAAATTTTCCAAAATTAAAGACACAGTTTTCTGATATCACGGGTGATGCCCTTAACTATACATGAAACATGACTAGCCACTTTCGTCCCATGAGCACCCCCTTGACAATTTTCCAATTTTCTATGTATCCTGTATGAACTTTATAAGTCTTTGCGTGAATTTTCAATGCAGTCAACTTTCGCCGCCACTACCCTCGACTAGAGTCAATGACTGTGTCATTTTCACACAGAACAGTGTTACGCTCCAGGAAAATTACTCTCACAGTCGAAGAGGTTTGGTCACCCTGGACTCTTAGCTCAGATCGTTGGAGTGTCGCAACTGCGGGGAAATTTCCCGTAGCTGTAACAACGCGAGTTCGAACTCTTGTTGAGATATCAGATATTTTTGGGCCGTTAGTAGCGCAGTCGGTAGGACCCGAAAGTATACGAAAAAATAATTAATTAAATCCCTCTCGAGCCAAAATACTTTAAACATCACATTTCCTGTTGTTATGCCTTTCATTTCCTCACTCACTTGAGTCAAAACACCCCGTGACAATGACCTCGCTCGACTGCTGACTTGTTCCAGCGAGCATCTGCTGAGCCAGCAACCTGCAGTTTCACTTCGTTATTCATCCAACCCTAAACCAGCCGAGACAGCTGGTATTTGACTCCGGGGAAATGTTACGCTCCAGGAAAATAACTCTCACAGTCGAAGAGGTTTGGTCACCCTGGCCTCTTAGCTCTGATCGTTGGAGTGTCGCAACGGCGAGGAAATTTTCTGTAGTTGTGACAACGCGAGTTCGAACTCCTGTCAAGCTATCAAATATTTTTGGGCCGTTACAGAGGCGCAGTCGAAATAGGAGCCAAAATCATACGAAACCATAATTAATTAAATCCCTCTGGAGCGAAAAGACTGTAAACATCACATTTCCTGTTGTTATGCCTTTCATTTCCTCACTCACTTGAGTCAAAAGACACTGTGACAATGATCTCGCTCAACTGCTGACTTGTTCCAGCGAGCATCTGCTGAGCCAGCGGCCTGCAGTTACACTTCCTCATTCGTCCGACCCCAAACCAGCCAAGACGGCTGGTGTTTGACTCCGGGGAAATTTTACGCTCCAGGATAATAACTCTCACAGTCGAAGATGTTTGGTCACCCTGGCCTCATAGCTCTGATCGTTAGAGTGTTGCAACTCCGGGAATATAATAATAATTTCCAGTAGTTGTAACGACGCGAGTTCGAACTCTTGTCGAGGTGTCAACTATTTTTAGCCCGTTACAGTAGTGCAGTCGAAATAGATATTTTCATTTAATATCAACACATAAGGGATGGTTAAGATAAACATCAAAACAATTGCACAGAAACGTTCTAACTCATTAGATATAGAATCAACTCAAGGAAATGATTGAAGAATACAAGGCATACCATCATAGATGGAATTTCCTGCAAACGAGAATTAACTAAATTCATATTAAAAGAGTAGGCACTCAAAGGCATTTTCAAGATGAGCCATTATATACAATCACATGGGTATTTAAAAAACTAATAAATGACTTTTAGGTTATCTTTATTTCATCAAAATGAGAAAGAAGAACCATTTATTAAACAATGTTCCATAAGAGTAACTTATAAGCAAACAGTTGCTGCATTATTGTATAGATCACTTATCGATGGACTCTGGCCTCCTTCCTCCATGGCTAGTTATGTGTACTAGTGTTAGTAGATAATGTATCGGAATTTGTTAGATCATATCCCATGAAACAGGGCAACTACCGGCGGTAATTTCAGCCAGCATAATACTGTAAGTTCTCTAACTGGAAGTAGTATTTTGTCACCCTTTCAGAATAACCTAAAATAGATATAGGTAATTCTCATACAAAATATCTTTTTCGTGGTCTGCAAAAATAAAAAATTATAGTGCGGTCTTCGTAGAAGACTGTTTACTTAGGCAGCTCTCGCGGTCGTACTGCATTACGGTACCATTTCAAAGAAATAGTTTGAAAAAACGCGCAAATGCGCGCTCTTTCAAACGAACTACGGACTATTCGCACTGTTCTGTTGCATCCCTGCTCATCGTTCACCCAGACCGCCTGAGCTCGCTGACGTCACTTCGCTGTTGTACCTCAATTACGGTCCGTGCCCGTGCCTTCATTTTGCGAATTTATACAATTTCACCCTATTTTTCTTACGAAAATTCGGGAGTGCGGGCGATTCAAAGTATTGACGAGTGTATTTCTATCTGATTCGATGGAAAAATCTTCGAGAATGCGTCCGGAAAACAAGTTATCAGTGAATTCGGTTTCCCCACGCGGTGCTGAGTCCGTCGCGACGGACAAATCGAATTCTACTCAAGCCGCGATCGTAAAGTCGGCCTCAAATTCAGGTAAGAAACCGACTCTTCCACTTTTTCATCCTTTTCAGGATATAAAGTTCGGAAAAGATCGAAACAGATCACGACAATCGATTCCAGAGACGCCGACAGTTTCTAGGCTTAACCTGTCAGGGTCCTCCGACTACGACGAGGTTAGCCCTAGACGTCGCAAAACGAGTTCGAGTAAACATGATCGTATATTATCGCATCTGCATGCTGATTACTACGAGAAGCCTGAAAAGGTATTAAGGAGGAAGAGACGCCGGGACTTCTCCTGTTCGTCCTCTTCTCCGTCATCATCCCACTCGGACTCGTCTATTGAAATAGCTTCGCGTCGGAACGCTTCGGGAGCCTCCTCCGAGGCCTTCGCCGGCTTTTCAGCCGTGCCTTCCCTAGTAGATGAACAATCTACCAAAAGTTCCGACCCTACCACGGTAACTAGACGTCGCAGAACGAGTTCGAGGAAATATAATCGTACATTATCACATCTGCATGCTGATTATTACGAGAAGCCTGAGAAGGCACTAAGGTGAGAGAGACGTCGGGGTTTCTCCCGATCGCCAACCTCTCTGTCGTCATACGACTCGAACTTGAAATCGTCTGGAGAAATAGCTTCGCATCGGAACGCTGTGGTAGTTGTTATCAAT
This sequence comes from Adelphocoris suturalis, assembly GCA_030762985.1. Classification (NCBI taxonomy): domain Eukaryota; kingdom Metazoa; phylum Arthropoda; class Insecta; order Hemiptera; family Miridae; genus Adelphocoris; species Adelphocoris suturalis. The sequence continues at coordinate 920,940 of JAUMHS010000014.1, read as the reverse complement.
TATAGACTTCATCAAAACCTCCTCCGAGGCCCTTGCGAATTTTTCAATCGCACTTTCACCTGTAAAAGGTCAGTCTACTATTAAAACCTCTTCCGAGGCCTTTGCTGATTTTTTCAATCGTGCCTTCACCTGTTAAAGGTCAGTCTACCACAGTTCCGAACCTACCACAGCAACTTCTTGCTGTAATTAGGATATTAATGAGACTCCTCTGGTGGGCACGAGCTTCATCCGGCCCACTACGGAAGGGGGGGGGGGGCAAGGCTATGCACAGTGACACGCGACGGCCCACCGTCAAGCTGGGACAAACTTCTTTGTTCAGTGACGCTACAGCGAGGTGGGTACAGTCAGTGTCAGACAAAGATGAGATCAGAGATCAAGAGCCCCCTTCCCGGAGAGATGCTTCTACCGACATTAAATAATCAGGTGAGTAACTCAGGATTAACCTCAATCCCTCCCCCCTCCCCACCTTCACGGGGAGGCTGGCGAGTTTTCTTTCATGAAGGGAGAAACATAAATAATCCATCTAGTCCTATCCCAAACCGCACCCTTCGGGCGGGCCTCGGGTAGCGACCAGGATTGAGGAATTATTAAATAAAAGGGTTGATGGAAACTTGGCCAATTGGCTCCCCTTGTTTTATATGGAAACTTGGCCAAATGACTCCCCTTGTTTTATATCACCTGTCTTTTACAATCCCAAAGAGTCGGGATCGGGTCACATCATTATTAATCCCCGCAAAATAATAAATTTCTAAATGTATTACATTTTAAAATGGATGATTACCAGTGTGGTCACTCCTGACAAAGGGGATTCTGATCGGATGATTATTAATCTTCATTATTAATCTCCGCAAATTAAATAAATTTCTAAATGTATTGCATTTTAAAATGGATGATTATCAGTGTGGTCACTCCTGACAAAGGGGATATGGGGCAAATCTGGATCTCAAGGAGGCATGCCCCGGAGCATAGAAATATTTAGGCTGTTTTCACAGACCTATCCATGGGCCTCGCATCGGCGTCGTTTGTTTTCACAAAATTCTTTTCCCAGCATAGAAATATTCTTCCCCCCGGGAGCATGGAAATATTTAGGCTGTTTTCACAGACCTGTCCATGGGCCTCGCATTGGCGTCGTTTGTTTTCACAAAATTCTTCGCCCAATGATGGCCCGTCTGAGAGATCAGAGAATAACAGCTATTAGCTATTGAGACGACAGCCCTTTTCTAGCAACGTCAGCTGAGCATTGTGTAAGGTCTATTCAGACAGCTGCATCGCTAGTCGCGCAACTAGGTTTCATAGTTCATGAACCAAAAAGCCAATTGACCCCATCCTCAACATCTATATTCCTAGGAATTGAAGTTAATTCCCTAGAAATGACGATGGGCAATTCTACCAAAAAAAAAAAAAAAAAAAAAAGAAAAAAAGTTTTTCTAAAATTCAGACGGATGGTCACAAAATCACTTAAACCAGAGAGTATGCCTACCCGAAAATTATCGGAAACAATAGGATTTCTAGTGTCCTGTACACCAGCGGTGCGATACAGCCCGCTGTACCTACGTCATTTGGAAAGGGTAAAACTAGAAGCCCTACAGCAATCGGGGGTGACTTTCGTCACCGCTGCGCTTTGTCACATCAAGCCAAACTAGAGTTACACTAGTGGCTACAGGCAATAGAGAAAGGTCCCAGTCCGATCCGTAATGACCGTTATGATATTTCTATCTGGACGGATAGCTCAGATTTGGGATGACTTTTGGGGGGGGGGGGGGGGGGGGGATTTCCGCCCCCCCACATCGGGTGAGCGACTGGTGGGGAACCCAGCAAAGGGACCTACATATAAATCAAAAGAACTAAAGGCATTCGGGGAGATGCTGAACTACTCTGCGCACGATGGGTCATCACGGAATTACCCAGATTAGACCCTAGATGTTTGGAGTGAGAACTGAACCAGAGGCCATACAATTACATAATCACAACTCTGGGAACCCCCTCCATAAATTTCGGCCAGAGGAGGGATCATCCGGGGTGGAGGCATCTACTCATTCCTGGGTAAACAAGAAATTTTCTTTAATGCTTTCCCACCCCCGGCATTAATCCCAAGAGTCTTGGAAACGATAAAACATTACTATTCTGTGAAGACATTTTTCAATCGACTTCACAATCATTTACTTCATTTAATAATACTCATCAAGCTGCCCTATCGTTGATTTCTCAGCATGAACTGGGGTCGGACTCTACTATCTAAAGGCATTGGAAGGCAGTCGGTCGACTACGGCCTCCAGCCAAATACGATAATACCTGGGACCCGAATTCGGTCTACAGTCCTAGGGAAGTTACGAAGCAAAAAACTTTATTGTTTTTTGAAGAGATTCTTCAATCGACTTCACAAACATTTAGCTCTTTTAATACTCATAGGGCCGCCCTATCACTGATTTCTCAGTATGAATTGGGCTCGGATCCTACTATCAAAAGGTACCTGAAGGCAGTCTTTCGACTACGGCCTCCAGCAGCCAAATGCGACAGTACCTGGAATCCGGACTTAGTCCTGCAGTTTTTTTTAACACATCTGTAAACGAATCACTGTCTTTTCTAAGGCAGAAAATAGCCATGTTGCTATTACTAGCATCAGGCCAACGTCCACAAACAATTCTAGCAATCCGCAGGTCCAATATCAATTTCGAGTTAAATGGGGTCAGGATCTTCATCCCGGCATTATTAAAAACCTCACGACCAAGAGCGATTGCACCAGCAATTTTTCTGCCCAAATTTCCAGGAAACCCGAAGCTGTGCCTCCCTTCACTGTTAAGTGATTATTTAAATGCTACAGCGAATCTGGATCACAAGGACAGTTTACTATTGACAACACGCCCCCCTGTCCGACCAGCAGCCAGGGCGACGCTAAGCCGTTGGGTGTCAACAACCCTACAAAAAGCAGGAATAGATACTACTAAATTCTCAGCCTATTCCACCCGGCATGCGTCAGTATCGGCAGCCGCTAGGAAAGGCGTATCGTTGCCAAGTATCTTCAAAGCGGCAGGGTGGACAGCACACTCTTCTATGTTTGCTACAATATACAATAAACCCCTCGAAAATCAAGGAGAGTTCGCATCCGCCATTGTTCATGGGACAGGACGCGAATGAAAGAGGGGAGGCCACGAGTACCTTCGTACTCGCAAGCCCCAGCGAGAATCTAACCTCAACTCCTCCCTCGTGGGTGCCCACCAGATCTTCATCTGAAACATGGACACAGATACCCCTATACCCCTGAAAGGAGGGAAGGGGGGGGGGGGGGGGGAGAATCCCCCAGGAGAAATCCAACATCGACTCCTCCCTCCTGGGTGTCAACCAGATTTTCATCTGGGACGTAGCACCCCAGATACCTCTATAGGAGAGGAAGGAGGGGGGGGGGGGAGTTAGACGCTACCCACTAGTGACAATGGTGGGTATGGGGGAGTTGGGCGTTTCCACGGGCCCCCTGAACACGAAAGTGTGCACCACAAGTGGGTAGCGAAAGCTTAGTTCTCTCCTTCTTTACGTTGGGCTGCGTGGAGCGCCCATTACCACCGCCTCCTTCTTCAAGCAGGTGAATGAAGGACTTTGAACGAGCTGCCTAAGTAAACAGTCTTCTACGAAGACCGCACTATAATTGATAACTCAACTTACCTTCGGGAAAGATTGAGTAGAATTATAGTAGGTCGGAGTAGAAGACTGTTTAATGCCCACCCAGACTAGAGCCCTCCCAGTCATTCACCTGCTGTATTTCTGGGTCTTTGAACTGAAGTGATGACAGCGCGCTCGGTGCGGTCTGGGTGAACGATGAGCAGGGATGCAACAGAACAGTGCGAATAGTCCATAGTTCGTTTGAAAGAGCGCGCATTCGCGCGTTTTTTCAAACTATTTCTTTGAAATGGTACCGTAATGCAGTACGACCGCGAGAGCTGCCTAAGTAAACAGTCTTCTACTCCGACCTACTATAATTCTACTCAATCTTTCCCGAAGGTAAGTTGAGTTATCAATTATCGTATTTTATAATGTTGAATTGTTTAGAAATTTGAGTATTTTGAGTGCTACGAAATAGTTAACTATTAACTTTATGGCAATAACAGAACTCTAAATGATAATCTGCTATTCCAAAAGAGATTTTGGATTTTTAGTTATCATTGTAGTTTTTATCGATTTTTTTAAACCAATTTTTAATGAAACTCAAGTAAATTTTTCAGCACAGCGTTGTACATAAATTTTTGAATATTCTATTCTATATCTGATATCCTTTATTAGAGCAATATTATGCTAAACATATAAATGTAACAATTTCTAGCCGTTTTTAGCAAAATTTCATTGAAAATGAAGCTATTTCAATGGCTCAGAAATCATTAAAATCAACATTTTAGAAAATTTTCTCCATTGAAATCCGTTTTCAGGTACTCTAAAAACGAATTCTAGAGTGTAAGTTTTTCATATATATATATATATATATATATATATATATATATATATATATATATATATATATATATATATATATATAATTATTTGTTAGAAAAAAATTTAGACAGATATATAGAACGAAAGAATTGTTTCTGATATTTCGAGCAAGTCTTGATCACAGAAAAAAGAAGAATAGAAATAATTTCATGAGTCCTGGTTGCGTCTTCAATTTTTGTATCCATGGCCGCGAAACAGAATAATTTGTGGTGCCATTTTCCGAAATTAATTAATCATTTAGATTGAGGCCAGGGGGTCTGTTAGCTCCTAAAACCCAACGATGAGCTCTTTCGGACTGCTGCAATTTTGCAATGAAGTGGCCTACCGCCAAGGCAAGAATATAGGGAACATTTTGTCCCATCGCCATCCACAGTCACAGCCCTCGCAGCCACTTCAACACGGATTATTTCCATGTAGGCGTCCGAGGTGCAAGTTGTGCAATTTGGTTATTGATGAGCCTACTTTCACTTCGGCCAATACATCGCATACCTACAGATGTCAAGGATACGCAGAATGCCAGTCGAAGAACTGTGTCTATCAACTGATATGCAAGAAATGCGAAGATGGACCAGCTTTTTATGTAGGAAAAGCCACAACACTGAATCTGCGTATGAACAATCACAGGGCCTCAGTTCATCAACCCAGACCACTCCCTGTTAAAGTCCATGCACGATCTCATGACGCATCTTTTGATGAATGTTTTGGAGTTAAAGTGTTACGCAAAATGCCGGATACGGCTAATGATCGTCAATTGCAGCAGTCCGAAAGAGCTCATCGTTGGGTTTTAGGAGCTAACAGACCCCCTGGCCTCAATCTAAATGATTAATTAATTTCGGAAAATGGCACCACAAATTATTCTGTTTCGCGGCCATGGATACAAAAATTGAAGACGCAACCAGAACTCATGAAATTATTTCTATTCTTCTTTTTAGCGAATTTTTGAAGAAAATTAAGCTATTGCTCTCGCCTCAAAATTTGTAGAATGTGAATTTTTGAAAAAAATTTATGCAGAAATCCGTTTCAGGCTATTCTGAATCATATTCTGAAGTTTAACGCATTTTTATTATGTATGTATGTATGTATGTATGTATATATGTATGTATGTATGTATGTGTCATTCCAGACGATAACTGTCCGTAGAATTGTGCTAGAAACTTCAAACAAATTTTAAAATGTTAAGGACACAAAACGAAAGTTCAAGTTCGTTGGCCAGCATGATCGGATTACATCTTCGAGTTGAAATTTTCAAAAATGTAGTCAAAAATTTCAAAATAGCCTGTTTTTTGCGATTTGTTGTGCGAAATAATTTTTTCAGCATACTAACATGTGGTATATTCGGAATCAGCGTAAAATTTCCTATAAGAATATGTATCAAATTTTCAAAAATTTCAAAGTTGAAAAATCAGTCAAAAATCGAAATAATGCCGTTCGCTAGTTGTAAAAATCGGTAATATTTGCATGAAACATTGTCCAAATTCAGATTGAACTACTCTTATGGAAGTATCCCTGTATAACCAATCCTAGAACCATGCTGTTTAAAACGTAGGTAGTAGGTGCTTTAAAAAAAAAAAAAATGTAATCACAACTGATGAGTTTACTCTGTGCATGTGTTAATAATTTGATTCCATGTTTGTCTATCAAAATCATAAACTAAAATTTCTCAACACGATCAATAGCGACTGAAATGTCGAAGATTTCTTCAAAAATTCGCTCATGGGGTCATGCTGCATGACTGGACTTTTTCTGTGATCAAGACTTGCTCGAAATATCAGAAACAATTCTTTCGTTCTATATATCTGTCTAAATTTTTTTCTAACAAATAATTATATATAGTTCAGTAGAACCATTATTAATGAATGTATATATATATATATATATATATATATATATATATATATATATATATATATATATATACATATATATATATATATATTGCTGGGGTAACCCTACCCCAACAACTGTTGTGTTTTTATCTCTTCGGAGCTCCTTCATATCCTGACCCAAGTCAAAGTCATACGCCCCCATCGTGAAACCCAGGCACCCTATAGTTTACTGGAGGGTGGCAGAATGACCCAAAGGCGATTAGGGGGGAGGCTCGTGTCAATGGGTCTCCTGAAACTTTGGCACGCAGGGTTCTAGGGGAGGCGCTCGGGGGAGCCCCAGGCAGGGGCGTCGGCCATCCTCTCCCTCTTCTTCATCCTCATCTTCTCATCCCTCATCCTCTTCCACGACCCTTGTAAATGCCCACCAGTGTACCCACTGTGAGAGAGCCTTCAGCTCCAAGTGTGGCCTCAGTGCCCACGTCTGGCAGAAGCATCCTGTACAGGCCAACGCTGCAATAGATATAGAGGGAGAGCGGCCCAGGTATGCTTCTGAGGATTTGCGGCAAATGGAAGCAGAGGAGGCAGAGGCTGTGCGTAATGTGGTACAAAATAATAATGTTTTCTTGCAAGCACGTTTTCCCATGCGCACACTTTCTGCCATCCAATCTTTTCGCCTGAGACACCACTATGAGCAGCTTGTGCAGGATGCGATCCTGTCAAATAGCCGTGGGGCCTCTCCCACATCTCATCTCCTACAGGCCTGGGGCAACAGCCCGCCATTCAGCAATCCTCCACCGGGACCTCCGGTCTTCTTGAAGACTGATGTGTTGAGGCTCGGGGAGCAGGTAGGCCATATTGATGGTTATGAGAGTGCCTAACTGCAGGACCTGGTGAGGCGGGCTGTTGAGAGGCCAGAAGGCTTGGAGGACGAGGTTTCAGCCTATATACAGAGGATATTTCCACGGGTTGAGGAAGCAACCGTGACGGGGCATCAGGGAGCGGTTCCTCCTACTTTGGTGCTTCATGGAGGTCGCAGAGCAGCAAAACAAGTAAGGAGGCGGGAATATCAGCGGGTTCAGAAGTTGTGGAGGAAGCATCCGGCGCGTGTGGCTGCGGAGGTACTAGAGGGAGCTGGGGATGAGCAAGTTTTGCCCCCTCTCCAGGAGTTTGTGGACTATTGGGAGCCACTCTTTAGTGCTCCCAGCTACAACCCGGGTGAGCTGGTGGTACCCCCAGCTTCCACAAGGGATTCCTTGCTCGGTTTCATGTGCACGCCGGTGTTTCACGACGAGGCACATAAGTGCTGAGTCAAAAACTCTACCTCTGCTGGACCTGATGGTATTTCTGCCCGACGCTGGAACAAAGCACCAAAAACAGTTAAGCTGCTCATCCTCAACCTGCTGCTTCTATCGATAAGACCCCCGAAAGCGTTGGCTCGCGCCCGGACAATTTTCATCCCAAAAAAAGGATTAAGTGGGCCTGGAGGCTACCGCCCGATTCCTATATCGTCTGTGGTCTTCCGCCATTTCCAAGAGATTCTGGCATCTCACCTCCAAGCTGCTGGTGTCATAGGTGACGTCCAGAGAGCATTTCGGCCAGCAGAGAACCTTACAGTTCTCCAAATTGTTATTTTGCTGGCCCGTATTAAGAAACGGCTACTCCATCTTGCCGCTCTGGACGTCGCTAAGGCCGTTAGCCATTTTGCCCTGACCGATTGTCTTCGTGGCGTCGGGGCACCTACTCGTTTAATTGAGTATGTTGCTTGCCTGTACACAAAGGCGTGAAGGTCCTCGAGGCACGAGGTGAGATATCAGGGGATGTTGTCATTGGGCGCGGAGTAAGCCAGGGGGATCCTCTGTCGCCACTGGCCACTATTGGGCATCATATTGGGTACAATCCAAATTGACTACAATGGCATACACAATTCTCACTGATTCATGGTTGTGAATTTGTCCTCCTCACTCTCTCACTTCGTCTACTACAGGCATTATCCCTTATTTCCACACAATAATTCTGCAATAGTCTCTAGAGAATTGATATTCTCCTAACGTACACACTCCGAATTGATCACCGGAAGCTGCTCAATAATAAAACAAAAACAGCTTAAAATGTATGTGGGATCGCTGTAAATCGAAATTTCCGATAGGGATCTCAACCCGATACCTATACTAGTGTTCGTTAACATTTTATTTAAAAGTGCCAGGATTTATCCCACCGTTTGCATCCAATCTTTAATACTTTGGTTTTATATGATTTATGGAAGACATCGACTGTTGGAGTTAATTCCAGTGGAAGAGGTATTCCATAATTGTTTGTTTCACCATTAGATTTCTCCAAGGTTGTCAAAAATCAAAATAACGAACCTATTTTGATTTTTTTTTTTTTTTTTCAAGATTTTGATTTCTTGGTTCAAATATTCAAAGTTTGAAAGGTTGATTCACGCTGGACGAGTATCCTGGCATTGGAAGCTCTTCCAGTAGTTAATGAATAAATTCACTAAGGTTATCATTTGTGTATAAGGTACCGGAAGCCGTGGGGCAGCGACGTATGGAGTTTCGAGTTTGTGGTCCACCTTCATTTGTTTTCGGAACAGGAGCCAATTCGTGTTAGTCCGTAAGGTTTTCGATTGTCATCAGATCAGCTGAGGATGCCTTACGGCCACGTACCGTCAGAATCGTAAAAAAAAAGTCCAGCCATGCAGCATGACCCCATGAGCGAATTTTTGAAGAAATCTTCGACATTTCAGTCGCTATTGATCGTGTAGAGAAATTTTAGTTTATGATTTTGATAGACAAACATGGAATCAAATTATTAAAAATAATTAGGAGGTACTCATACTTTATTATTATTAAACTAATCTTGTAGATTTAAAGACGCATGGTTCTAGGATTGGTTATACAGGGATACTTCCATAAGAGTAGTTCAATCTGAATTTGGACTATGTTTCATGCAAATATTACCGATTTTTACAACTAGCGAACGGCATTATTTCGATTTTAGACTGATTTTTCAACTTTGAAATTTTTGAAAACTTGATAGTATATTCTTATAGGAAATTTTACGCTGATTCCCAATATACCACATGTTAGTATGCTGAAAAAATTATTTCGCACAACAAATCGCAAAAAACAGGCTATTTTGAAATTTTTGACTACATTTTTGAAAATTTCAACCCGAAGATGTAATCCGATCATGCTGGGCAACGAACTTGAACTTTCGTTTTGTGTCCTTAACATTTTAAAATTTGTTTGAAGTTTCTAGCACAATTCTACGGACAGTTATCGTCTGGAATGACACATACATACATAAAAAAATGCGTTAAACTTCAGAATATGATTCAGAATAGCCTGAAACGGATTTCTGCATAAAATTTTTTCAAAAATTCACATTCTACAAATTTTGAGGCGAGAGCAATAGCTTAATTTTCTTCAAAAATTCGCTAAAAGTGTTAAACTCTAGGATTCGTTTCAGAATGTCTCAAAACGGGTTTCAATGAAGAAAATTTTGATTTTTAAACTTTTGGAGCCAATGCCAATTTCTACGAAAATTCACTAAAACGTAGAATAGTCACTATTTTATAATGTTGTTAGTTGAAATAGAGTCGTACCTTTATCGAATTGAGACAAGACAGACGCATCGAGTCGTTCCAATACAACTGAGCACGGTTTCAGCTTCCAATCTGAAAAGAATTGGAAAATATTCAATCGTGAGTTGTGTCACATAGTAAATGAGATAAAAGTGAGATGAGATCATTTTTATCATTCATTCAAACAAAAGCCGTATTGACCCTCGAATGCTATTAAACTATAATAGTCAATACCTGGAAGGGAGAAGACACATTGTATGTGAAGAGTGGAAATCATTATGGTAATATTAGCATTACATTACCAGGAAAAAAAGAAATGAGGAACAGATAAGCATGGCGTACCACCATGAGGTTTAATCAAGCAGAATCAAGTGGACCTTGGTCACTAAAAGCAACTTCATACCTATCGTGTTTCAACATAACTTGAAAACATCTGAGACAAGACCAATCACTAATCAACTTCAACGTTCAACTCACGGATTGAGAACACGAAATCGTGAGTTTTTAACAGGTTAACTATTTAAGATAAAATATTGAAATCTATGTGCCTTTATTTTTCGAAATGAGGTAAGTGCTAGTATGTACGTATCATTTGTCATTCGCATAGCATATTAGTTCAACTAATAACTACATAAAGCGGTTGTATTACAATGTTATATTATATCAGTGACACAGAAGAAATAGGAAACCAGGAAGGTTGGTAGGTAAGTCCCTTAATGGTGGATCTATTCGAGCCATTGAAGGGAAATCTATCTGAATTTATCTAAAACTAGGTAGTCTTTTACCAAATGTTCGTGGAGATTGAAGCTATTGCACACACACGTGTATATATATATATATATATATATATATATATATATATATATATATATATTCACAAAATTAGAAAAGATAACAGAAAAAACGTCACAAAACATTTTTATATTTCGGCTTTTTGCCTTTTTCAAACTAACAAAGAAATTGAATAACTGTGGGAAATTTGTGTACAACGTTGACAAGGAATTTTGGTAACTTTGGATTTGGAATCATCGTCTTATGTTGAGGCCTGGAGGATCGTAAGCACCCAACAACGTTGCTATGTGCTTTTTCTGATTGGTGAAGCAGTCTCTTGTTCTCGTGGGGTTTCATTTTTTTCAAAACTTTTATGCCGAAACAGTCATCGAACGTTGTGTTATGGGTTGTGGCATGGCGGCTTACAGGCCTGCCACAACCTGCAAGACCTGCCTGTAAGCCGCCATGCCACAACCCATAACACAACGTTCGATGACTGTTTCGGCATAAAAGTTTTGAAAAAAATGAAACCCCACGAGAACAAGAGACTGCTTCACCAATCAGAAAAAGCACATAGCAACGTTTTGGGTGCTTACGATCCTCCAGGCCTCAACATAAGACGATGATTCCAAATCCAAAGTTACCAAAATTCCTTGTCAACGTTGTACACAAATTTCCCACAGTTATTCAATTTCTTTGTTAGTTTGAAAAAGGCAAAAAGCCGAAATATAAAAATAGTTTTGTGACGTTTTTTCTGTTATCTTTTCTAATTTTGTGAATATAATCAAGCTCTCCTAGAGTCATTTTCAATAAGTGAAATAAATATATATATATATATATATATATATATATATATATATATATATATAACTTTTCCACCGTTCAAAGCTTTGTCGCGAAACTACAGGACCAAATTTAATGAAATTTCGCTCAAAAATCATACGTCAGCCGGAGATGAGCCAGTAACATTGGAATCACTATCAGTCAGTCCTAAAGGGTGGTATTCAAAGGCTGAAATATTTAATATCAAGATCTCGAAAAGTTTGGAAACCAAAGGGTATTTAGGTTTATTTTTAATGGTTTCGTTTGATTTGTGAACAATGAGGCGCCACGAATCGAATGAGACCATCCGGGTTGCTGTACGTGCATCCATTTGTTTCCCATAATGAGGGAAACTTTAGTCCGTTTATCAAGTCTAGGCTTCGGTATATGCTCAAAGGATGCTAATCTTTCGTTTTTTGTTTTTACAAGAACTGGGTATCACAGTTGCTATGCTAGTTAACTATTGCGCAGGAGGCTTGGGTTTGATTCCTCATGGCAAAATATATTTACCAGGGACACGAGTCCCTCCATTAGGTGTTAGCGAATTTTTGAAGAAAATTAAGCTATTGCTCTCGCCTCAAAATTTGTAGAATGTGAATTTTTGAAAAAAATTTATGCAGAAATCCGTTTCAGGATATTCTGAATCATATTCTGAAGTTTAACGCATTTTTTTATGTATGTATATATGTATGTATGTATGTATGTATGTATGTATGTATGTATGTATGTATGTGTCATTCCAGACGATAACTGTCCGTAGAATTGTGCTAGAAACTTCAAACAAATTTTAAAATGTTAAGGACAGAAAACGAAAGTTCAAGTTCGTTGGCCAGCATGATCGGATTACATCTTCGGGTTGAAATTTTCAAAATAGTAGTCAAAAATTTCAAAATAGCCTGTTTTTTGCGATTTGTGGTGCGAAATAATTTTTTCAGCATACTAACATGTGGTATATTCGGAATCAGCGTAAAATTTCCTATAAGAATATGTATCGAGTTTTCAAAAATTTCAAAGTTGAAAAATCAGTCAAAAATCGAAATAATGCCGTTCGCTAGTTGTAAAAATCGGTAATATTTGCATGAAACATTGTCCAAATTCAGATTGAACTACTCTTATGGAAGTATCCCTGTATAACCAATCCTAGAACCATGCTGTTTAAGGCTAGAACCATGCTGTAGATAGAATTTGATTCCATGTTTATCTATCAAAATCATAAACTAAAATTTCTCTACACGATCAATAGCGACTGAAATGTCGAAGATTTCTTCAAAAATTCGCTCATGGGGTCATGCTGCTTGACTGGACTTTTTGGGGTTTGTTTTTAATTATTCATTTTTTGTTCGTCCCAGATATAAGTTTAGTTAAGCAACAAACCTTTGGAGTTTCACATTTATGATTGGTGGGGGTAATTCGAGGAGGTACCTAACTCCAATAAAACACGATAGATATTTTATTTTTGAATTCTTTGGGTTCAGATATGCAAAAATCGGAGATTTCATTTTGATGAAGGTTTACTTTGAGGAGGGATGATGGAGGGGGAAATGAAGTGTACTATTTACTCTATTCTTAACGGATTTCAATAATTAGAGAGTTTCTGTACTTCCCGTAATTTTCTACCCGTGTAAGCAAAAAGACTGAAATACCAACTGCGCATGCGCGAATTTACGCGTCAACGTGTAGAACTACGCGTGTACGGGAAAAAGGCCCACCTACACGTAGGCAGGAAAAACGCTTTCATAGGAATCCCGTCCTACGTGTAGTCGTCATAACCTGACGTAAGGGTGACCACAGTTTTAGGAATAGGTTAGGTATTCGATCTCCCTCTGACTGTCGTCTAATAACGTTTCCCTTCCACAATTACCCACCTAGCCGAAAAAAGTAAGAACCTGTGATAAATATAATTGTATTATTAAATCAAATTCACAAAGTAGGGTAACCAGGTGTACCCAGGGTCGATCAAAAGTTGTAGCGGAAGAAAAGATTATAACCGTGGTGTGTTTATCATGCTGCATAGCCTTTTCCAGGCACATATAAAAAATCCGAATCAAGTATCCATGATAACAGGTGATAACTCGTGAGGGCTGTCAAAAGTTTTTGTACGGTGTTCTCGACCACTGCTGTAAAAAGTTTGAGTGTTTTTGAGGTACAAGTGAACAAGGTAAGAAAAAATATTCACGTTTCTATGGTTCTACTATATGGTTAACATCTTATGAAAGAGTTCTGAATGGCTTTATAGGATTTAATCAAGAATTATAGCAGGTATGCAAGTATTTGATTTTTGATACATCTTTGTACCTAGGCCCGATTTTTCGTTGTACCCAAGGCCGGCCCTGGGTACATGCAACCCGATGTGGCGGCCCTGGGTACAATATCTGAAACAATATTGTATAAAATAAGATTAGGAGTATAAAATTAACCCAATACGGTCAATTTCGTTATTACTATAAGAAAATCAATCTTTTTCAGATGCCACGAAGTTCAGTGGACATTAACCCCCCCTCTGAAGCTAAAATAGTTGCTGCTGTGCATGAAGTGTTAGCAGGAACAAGCATCAATAATAGCAGCCAAGGCCCATAATATCGCGCATTCTACTCTACAGTGACAAATCAAAAAATTCAAACTTAGTGGTGATGGAGAAGTTAACTATGATCATAATCGTGACCACAAAAAAGTTTTTTTGGCATATGAAGAACATCTTCCGGTTTTTTAAGGTTCTACCAGATCCAGTTTTTCAAAGAAGGGGGCAAATGAAGTTTTGTGTCGACTTCCAAGGTTTGAACGTAATGTGATTTACGTTTTTTTGATAGACCATGCTGACCACTCTCAGAGTGCCATTAAGTTCGTATGTTTGTATTTTCATTTTCGTTATCTAATCTAGGCGTATTCCCCCGTTTTTTGGCTCCATTCCAAGAGAAGTCCACAATTTATCGCCATATTCAGTTTGATTACAAAGGTTCATTATTGAAAATAATACCTAAACCATAGAATTTATGAAGCTATAACTGAAGAGCGATTCCACGATATAGTCTCTCGGGTTATCCTAACTAGGTACCGAGCTTTTTAGCTCTCTAAACTTTCTTTGTAGTCCTATTCTTATCGTTCCCAAGTCAAGCTGTGATTTTATGTGATTGTGAACGATTTACATAGGACATTAATTTGAGAATTCTCTATAATCTCAACTTCATAATATCTTTGTATGATTTAGCATATTCTAGTTGTCTCTAAGTCTAAGTTGTGATTAATAAGATCTTGGATTTCAATCGTGATTGGATGTGATTTTGACCAATCAATAGCCCTAAGTTTTCAATTTTATGGTTTTCTATAAACTATAATCAAAATCTATTCGCCCTTAAGTCAGGCTGAGTTTTAAATACCTATGTGATTTTGATGTAGGACTTGCAAAGTTATTTTAAGAAATCGTAAAATTTAAGGAAGATCTTGTATAGTATAATCAATGTGATATTAAATTTGTCATTTTAAGGTAAAAATAAAGTGGCTATTTGAGTTATTGGCACATTTTCTTCTAATTTTAATGATCAACTGTGGTGGCCCTGGGTTCAACACCCTCTATCCCTGAGTACAACAGGGTGTTGTACCCAGGGCCACTTTCCCATTTTTTTAAAACATGCTGCTGTACAAAAAATTGCATCTTAATGAATAATTAAGCCAATGAGAATTGTTACTAAGGAGTCTCTTCAACGATAAATTGTAAAAGTAGTATAAAATAAGGGTACTTTGATACTCAAATTATGATTTGAAGAAAAAGTGGCCCTGGGTACAACAGGTTACCCTACCTACTACGTCCGATAGCGAGATATCCTGTTCACCTACTTGGGAGTAAATACAGTCGTTGAAACTTTTCCGATTTTAAAGTAGATAGGTACCTATTCTTCTTAAGCATTCGCAATTACATTTCGTACTACAAAGTTGTATCTACCAACATTAAGATTCAGACAACGAGCAGGTTTGTGTTTAACCCGGGAACACTACACTTATTTTTCATCCTCTCGTCACTAAACATGAGTCATTGTGACTCCCATGAAAGTATTTCAAATAAATTACTTCCATGTATGGTAGAACATAATTTATTTTAGCTTCTTTACGTACAAATATCATTTGTAAAATGTTTTAAATCAAGAATATTTCTATACATAAAAGCAAAAACAGCCAATACGTAATATGGATTGTTGGTAGGTACCGTATTCACAATACCTCTCATTAGAAAGGTATACGGTACCTAAAATATCAAAAGCTATGAAAATAACAGTCTGTTCTTGAGTAAATGCATTACATATAACAGGTATGTACCTAATATAATTACATTTATTAGGTAGAAACAATAATCGCAATAAGTAGGTAAGTATACGAATTTTAGTCTTTTTGTTGAGTATAGGTAGAAATGCTTGCATTATTTTATTGAAAAGTTCCAGTCATGCAGCATGATCGTATGAGCGAATTTTCGTAAATCATCGTAGATTGTTTTGAAATGTGAGCTTTTTGAGAGCAAGTAAATCGTTAACTATTGATTTTATTGCAAAAAACGTATTCTAAACAATAATCTCCAGATCAAATAGAGGTTTTAAACTTTTAGCTTTGTTGCAGTTTTCATCGATTTTTTAGCAAATTTTTATGAATTTTAAGTACATTTTACAGCATAATTTTTTACATAAATTGTTGAATGTTCTATTTCATAGTTAATAGACTCTATTTGAGCAATATTCTACCAGCAAATATGAATTATACGATGATTTTTAGCCGTTTTTAGCTATTTTTAGTGATTTTTTTTAGTACATTTTTTGAAATTTGACCAATTTAATGTGCTCAAAAAGTGTTGCCCAACGAACTCATCCTTTC
The DNA here is from genome assembly GCA_030762985.1 of Adelphocoris suturalis. Lineage (NCBI taxonomy): Eukaryota > Metazoa > Arthropoda > Insecta > Hemiptera > Miridae > Adelphocoris > Adelphocoris suturalis. Next base: position 904,602 of record JAUMHS010000014.1, on the reverse strand, counting down.
TTTTGAAATGCTTGATTTTTTGGCGAAAGAACGAAGTTTTTATCTCAATTCTATCGAGAGTTATCGTCTGGAATGACACATACATATATACATATATATATATATATATATATATATATATATATACATATAAAAAAGCGTTAAAATCCAGGAATCATTTCAGAATGCCTCAAAACAGATTTCGATGAAGAAAATTTTTGAACATTTTTATTTTAAAATTTTTGGAGCCATTGCAAAAGCTTTATTTTCTAAGAAAATTCGCTAAAAGCAAAAACTTTATTTACTCATTTGGGTAGACGCGAGTAGAAGCGACTTCAGCAGGTTGAAGCAGGCAAGTGGATGTGCTATGGCTTATATTTCTCAGCACATTTCATCCCCGATAAAGTGAGAGGCGGGTGCGCAATGGACGAACCCTTACACCTCATCTTCTGTAGAGTTGGCGTTTGCGAATGTTTTATCAAAGCTAGGTTGTTTTAAATTATGAAGTGCTCATCAAGAAACATTGAAAATAATAACTAGTGATGTGAATTAGAGGTTCTCATTCTAAATCTAATACTAACGTGGTGTTACCTTTCGAATTTTTAACAGCTGAGGGAGGATCAGCCTCGGTCCCCTCGTTGTCGGTGTCAATTGGCTCAATCTTGATCCCCATTTCTGGATCGAGATGTAAACAAAGATATATAACACTCATCAGCTGGGTTCGCTAAATATTTCTTGGAGAAAAATGCCAACAAAATTACGAAGGAACTGTAAATTTCATTTCACAATGGATTAATTGCATGCTTTTCAGGATGTCCCTTTGAAACTAGGTCACATAGGAAAAAGCTTCTTCTACCTGAGAGACGCCCTATTAGAGCTGAACTGAATTGACTAACAAAACCATTTCAGACCATTCTAAAAACTAAATCTATGGGAAAACCCAAAAAAAATCAAGCGAGGGATCATACATTCATGAAATTTTGAGTAGAATCCAAAATCTTTATCTGCAATAAAGGGGCAACTCTGGAGATAACCAGTACATATATATAAATGTGTGTGTGTGTGTGAGAGAGCACGCGCATCATTCCAGTCTAAAGGAGAAAACGCGAATAATTGCAACTAAATACATTTCTGGTGGTTCGTGCGAAGCATTAATTTGGGCTCCAGATAAAGTTTCCACTCTTTATTAAGTACCATTTCAATCAGGGGGCGAATTCAAGATCGTTTTGTGGCCTTATACTTTTTATTATTACTAATAATGGTGTAACTTATCACTGAGGATAAACTTCAAATGATATCCAAGAAATCGAAAAAAAGTCTAGTGCGACCTTTCCCCTGCACTGTAAACCAGGGTTGTTTGATTTAAATCATGACTGATATCACGATTTACATTCAAAGAAAGAATTCAATGTTGGAATTTCACAATTTCAGATTCAACGCGCTTGAGCCCACCAAGTACCAATTTTTAGCATGAAAGACTGCTTAGTTTGGCCAATAAGTGGGTAGGCAGATCACGCGTGAGGCAGTAGGCCAACCCAGGCAGGCGGGGGCCTTCCCACTCGTCAGCCACGATAATGTGAAAGGCGGGTGCGCTATGGACACTTACACCTAAACTACTGTAGATTTGGCTTTTGCAATTAATGTTTTGTCAAAGCTGGGTTTCTTTACATGATGAAGGGCTAACCAAGAAACCTTGAAAATAATACCTACTGATGTGAATCAGAGGTTCTCATTCTAAATCTAGAATTACGACATTCTGGCTGTTCTTTCAGGCAGGCTGTTACCTTTCGACTTTTTAACAGCTAAAGAAGGATCAGCCTTGGTCTCCTCCTCTGTGTCAACCGGCTCCATCTTGATCTCCCAATCTGGATCGAGATCTAAACAAAGATATATAACGTTCATCAGCCGGGGATAAATATTTCGTAGTGAAAAATGCCAACAAAATTACCAAGTAAAGTAAAATCCCGTTCAACATTGGATTAACTGCCCTCCCCTTTCAGGATGTCAGTTTGAAACTAGGTCACATAGGAAAAAGCTTATTCTAAAAGAGAGACGCCCTATTAGAGCTGAACTGAATTGAATAACTAAACCATTTCATTCAGACCATTCTAAAATCCAAATCTATGGAAAAACCCAAAGATGCCCCTAGGGCAGGGTCGCCAGGTGTCCGGTTTTGGCCCGGACAGTCCGGGTTGTCATCAAGGCATCAGGGCGAAAATTGCTCTGGAAGCTAAATGTCCGGTTTTTATGAAAGAGTGGGAAATAACCGGCTTTATGGTTTTTTAACCACGCACCTTCTCTAGAGAACGTTGTATGGACTGTATTAGTCATGCTGAAAATGATTGCTAGCATGATATCACTTCTCTCACCTCCCTTGCCACAACTTAGCAATTTGAATTTTTAAAATTCCCGCTAAAGTGTATCAATCAAATTGAAACAAAATAGCAATGTTGACCAAACTGTTCAAAAGCTCATTACTTGAGACAGATTTTGTGAGATTTTACGATCATCAGAGTTTGATGGGCGAGTAAAACTTTAAGTTTCATGGGTTTTCAGAAATATTTATTTGTCAAAATAATTCATGTTTAAGCTGGCAGTACGGTATATGGATGGTATTTTTCGAGAACCAGAAGACACAATGAACGTTACCTACATATTCATTTTATATTTTTAAATTAAAATAAATTGCATTCTTAGAAATTTGATACCATCTGCACTCTCCTACGTTCAGTAGTTTTCCTTCTATAATTTTTCAAAGTTTGCCCTGGTGACGTCACACTTGTTGGCAGGGTGGTCCCGCCCAGGCAGAGGGGTGCTTCGATGTCGCTAGTGTGTGAAAATTTGAATAATCATAGCTCTTCCATGTTTTGTTCGATCCCAATTTTAGTCTAGTTGTGCAACGAAGCTCAGAAATTTTGTATATTGAACCCTCACAGCCCAACTTTGAAACGAATTTAATTTGGTGACAGATGGGCGAACTTAGCAGGGTGAGAAGCTACTTGGATCAGCAGTGATTTCTCTAAAGCGAATCGTTGTACAATTAAACCTACGATGAAGATATTGCCATGGCGGCCTCATTGGGACTGCTAGATAGCAACGGCAAAGTGATGAGCTGCCCTCATCAGCAAAGGGAGATCTGAGACTAACTGCTGTCCTATTTAAACTACTCGGCTGAAATCATAATGAAGCACTTGCAGATGCACTGTTCCAGATCTCAGGAGATTTGATTACAGCTGACAGAATACGTTCTGAAACAACCAAAGACCCTCAACTCAGCAAAATTATAAATCGGTTATTATCACAGTCGACGAATGAGCCATATACTATCAACAATGGCATTTTGTTCCGTCAAGATCGGGTGGTTATACCCACTGTTCTTCAGGCAGCGGTACTTACAGAATTACATGCCACACATCTAGGCATCATGAAAATGAAACAACTTGCTAGAAGATACGTATATTGGCCTAACATTGATCAGGACACTGAAAAACTGGTAAAATCTTGTGAAGAGTGTGCAGTAACAAAAAACAATCCTCCTAAAGTTAAACCTCATCCTTGGGTTGACCCTGAAGAAAACTGGGAATGGATACACGTTGATTACGCGGGGCCTTTCCAGAATCACCATTTTCTTGTGTGTGTGGACGCTAAATCAAAGTGGGCCGAAATCAAAGTGATGAAAGAGGCACCATCCAGTACTTCCACAATGTCTTCATTAGAGGACATTTTCGCGACGCATGGGTACCCAAACGTAATGGTCTCAGACAATGCAACGATTTTTACCAGCGATGTATTCAAGAAGTATTGTAAGGAGCGGGGAATTTTTCAAAAATTCATCGCACCAGGCCACCTATCCACTAATGGATTGGCAGAAAGAAATGTTCAAACTTTAAAACAACGTTTGCGGGCTGCAATAAATGACCCTACCCCCCTGTCACTGAAGGTTCGTAATATCTTGTTTCGGTACAGAGCCACACCATTGGCATGCGGTGAGTCACCCGCGGATAAGTACCTTCATCGACGTTTGCGAATACGACTAGATGCCATTTTACCCAATAGGCAAAGCATGAAGCCATCCATCATCAGCTCAATACCAAACCGTTCACTCCAGAAGGGGGAGAGAGTTATAGTTCGCTTGTATATGAACAACAAAGAGGTATGGCAATTTGGGGTAATTCTAAACAAGCTGGGCCATCTTCATTATGATGTTAGATTGGACTCTGGTCGTACACTAAAAAGGCACGTTGATCAGTTGAGATCCACCCTCGCAAAAGGGAAGCAGGTTCAATTTTCACCTAAAGTAGACACACGAGTACTGCCCTCATCAGATTCAACTAAACCAGTCTATGGCGTTCCGTCTTTTCTTCCAACAACACCATCTGCTGTTATATCTCCGACAGCGACTGGGGAGGTAATCGGAACCAGGGAAACATCCCGGCCACCAACTCCGGAGCCATCCCTACAGAATTCAGACTCTCCGACTCCGGAATCTTTGCCGCTACACACAAACCCTCCACCTCGACCTCCACTTCGACGCTCAAGTCGCACAAGACGAAGGCCAAGATACTTGGATGACTACGTCTGATCACAAACTCCTGAGTTTTCCCTAAACCATTTTCCTTCAAGTTTTAGTTTCAATTCTTCAAGTTCTCTGTGGCAGTTTTCGATTAAGAGGGGGAGAATTATTATATCTTTGTTAGGATCTGTTCCAGTTGTATATTTAGTTCTCATAGCTCATGTTTCGTTACTTCTTAGTTACTAATAAATGCTTTGGAAAGAACTCACTTCAAAATATACGTTCGTAAAACATGTCAACTATTTTATGTAAATGGTTAATCTTCTATCAGAGAAATACACAATACAGATCATCTGAAGGGGTCGGGTCAATAATAGACAGGAGAACTTTGAAAAGCATAACTTATCTGAATCGCGTTGGGAGTCGTCCTGAGCAATGGAACAGTTTACACATATTTCATGTTCACACATATGTTAACCATAGTTGGCAAATCCCTCTGCTTACAAAAACAGTCATTCATTAAACCTCAGCCTCTTTGATTCTGGGTTTTTCCAATGAATGTTTCATCACAGCAGGTTTTTTTTGTAATCTCATGAATTTCTGAACTACATTAACCTTTTTGCGCCAGGGTCCACATATATGTGGAGCTACCTAGGTGAACGTCACTGCCGGGGTCCGCATATATACAGTATGGGGCGGGGGAGGGAGGATTTACCATTCTCCTCAAAGAAGCTCCAGTACCGCTTGCCCTTTCGTACGAGTTTGTCTTGTATTATTCCATCCGTGTTATTTTCTGTGAAATGTCGCAAAGAAATTGCCGTGCTTTCACGGACGAAGAAATAATTGAACTTGTGATTATCTATCCCTGTGTTTGAAGTTGAATTATTTTGATTTTCACCTCATTTTTTAAACAAAACTGTTTAGAAAAACGGTTTAATATAGAAAAATACTGGACATTTTTACGTGGTTGAATACTATATGATGTAATAAACATTATCTCAAAATTTGGTGAAACTAGAACGAATTTTGAACCTGTAATGCTTTTTAGAAGATAGGCGGAACAGAAGAGTGCGAAAACGCAAAATAAGTCAGGACACGAGAGCTGTCTTGGTCCAAGCAGGCCCTTTAAAGCCGCGTGGGCATTAAGTCTATTGTTTAATTATAATAATGAAGGGAGTTATAATGAACAACCGTATTTACCAACGAAATATTTTCCAAGCTGTCCACAACTCAATGGGGAACTTTAATGTTTCGGAATTTCACACTTTTGACCTCAGATACGGATTCAGCGCACTTGAAAACCCCCATGTACCAATTTTAAGCTCAAAAATCATATCAAATTTTATACAATTTCAATTTTATGTAATTATATATAAAGTTTTCTTTGGTTCAAGAGCAACTACAAACGAAATTGAACTAACCAAGCTTTGAAGTGTGAAAATTGATCAACTACTTACAATTTTATGATACAGTACTACAACCTCCTGAGGAAGGGTTTGAACAGCCTTAATGCTAGTTTCTAACAAATCAATTCTATGCCATGAATACCACCCAGTTACTTTGGTAGGGAGGGGGAACAGCGATTGAGGGAGGAAGGAAGAATTCGGCTGTTCCTCATTATGTAGTTTATAATCCTAGAGCTCCCCCTCACAGCCACATCAGGGATAGATGTGAGCAGTTGGGTGTAATCGTAATCAAAATTACGATTTCAATCATAGGAATTTAGATTTGCGGTTACAATTGGGATTACAATCAACGAACCTGGAGAAATGATTACTATTACATTCGTAAACACAGGTTTTCTGTAATTTTATTTGTAATCACAAGTTTTTAATATGATGTTGGCCGTAACAACAGATATTCCCAATAAATAAGCACATTACCGCAGATTTGTCAATGTAATTACAGTCATAATCACAAAATTTCCATTGATTCCAGCCATAATCTTAGTCTTTTCTGTAAATACTGCCTTAGGGCCACTTTCACCAACAACTTATGTAAGTGGAGATTGGCCAAACTCGATTAAATATAATCTCGAGGATCAAACCTTGGCGTCTTTCACCAACCCAAAACTCGTTTAAACCAAGATTGTAATAGGGCCACTTTCACCAACAACTTATAAATCCGAGATTGGCCAAACTCGATTAAATATAATCTCGAGGATCAAACCTTGGCGTCTTTCACCAACCCAAAACGCGTTTAAACCAAGATTGGAATAATCGAGTTTCCCTAACGGAGATTCCGGAAACTGTCCAATGAAAAATTGGACAATTTGAAACGACAGTTAGAAAACCCGCCATGTGTCCGGCATATCAAGACAATAAAGCAGTGAATCACAACCACGACCCGTTTTTACCCGCGCCGTTTTCATCTAGTTACCTAGTTACTATCTACTCGCAACTTTTCGTTGACTTCCAACAAAGAAAGTGTGACACATCATTTGACGGAAGCAGGACGGTTGATCACCTTATTTAAATGTACATAAGTTATTTTATGTGGTATAGGTAGGTAGGTACATACTGTACAAGGGATAGCAATTCAACATCGTATTATAACGTGCTATCATCATCGATTATACTTTATTTTCCTACCATCCTACATCAATTTCGTATTATAATTCATCGATTTGATGGTATAAAAGCCTTTTTCCAACTTATACCTGTTCGAAGGGAACTCCAGGTGAGTGTCGATAAGCTCGAGGACTTTCAAAACTGTCGGTTTTGGGAGCCGGAATCTCCACCGAAATTCGACGTCGTCCAACCCGTCAAAATGCGCCGTCGGATCGTCCTTGGGCGTCTTTGCAGGACATCGTCCTCATCCGAGGAATCAAATTAATCCGAGCGATAAATCGCGTGAATTCATCATCAAAAACTTGAATAACAATAAACTATATATAAACTATAATAATAAACTGAACCAAACTGTAGAGGTATGAGGAATCAGCTGTTGGTGCGCGGCCATTTTGCTCGATATCATTTTTATCACTAATCTGAGATTGGCAAGAGTTAACTGGCCGAGATTGGGAGATTAACCTCAAGCCACCTCGTTAGGAGTTTAAACTCGTAAAGTGGTTTGGTGAAAGACGATTAGCTGGAATCTCGATTATTTGTTAATCTTTTCTAACTTAAACTCGTTTATGTTGTTGGTGAAAGTGGCCCTAAAGGAGATTCTGTAAACTGTCCAATGAAAAATTGGACAATTTAAAACGACAGTTAGAAAACCCGCCATGTGTCCGACATATAAAGACAATAAAGCAGTGAATCACAACCACGACCCATTTTTACCCACGCCGTTTTTATCTAGTTACCTAGTTACTATCTACTCGCAACTTTTCGTTGACTTCCAACAAAGAAAGTGTGACACATCATTTGACGGAAGCAGGACGGTTGATCACCTTATTTAAATGTACATAAGTTATTTTATGTGGTATAGGTAGGTAGGTACATACTGTACAAGGGATAGCAATTCAACATCGTATTATAACGTGCTATCATCATCGATTATACTTTATTTTCCTACCATCCTACATCAATTTCGTATTATAATTCATCGATTTGATGGTATAAAAGCCTTTTTCCAACTTATACCTGTTCGAAGGGAACTCCAGGTGAGTGTCGATAAGCTCGAGGACTTTCAAAACTGTCGGTTTTGGGAGCCGGAATCTCCGCCGAAATTCGACGACGTCCAACCCGTCAAATCGGATCGTCCTTGGGCGTCTTTGCAGGACATCGTCCTCATCCGAGGAATCAAATTAATCCGAGCGATAAATCGCGTGAATTCATCATCAAAAACTTGAATAACAATAAACTATATATAAACTATAATAATAAACTGTGAACCAAACTGTAGAGGTATGAGGAATCAGCTGTTGGTGCGCGGCCATGTTGCTCGATATCATTTTTATCACTAATCTGAGATTGGCAAGAGTTAACTGGCCGAGATTGGGAGATTAACCTCAAGCCACCTCGTTAGGAGTTTAAACTCGTAAAGTGGTTTGGTGAAAGACGATTAGCTGGAATCTCGATTATTTGTTAATCTTTTCTAACTTAAACTCGTTTATGTTGTTGGTGAAAGTGGCCCATAATCGAGTTTCCTTAACGGAGATTCCGGAAACTGTCCAATGAAAAATTGGACAATTTGAAACGACAGTTAGAAACCCCCCCATGTGTCCGACATATCAAGACAATAAAGCGGTGAATCACAACCACGACCAATTATTACCCGCGCCGTTTTTATCTAGTTACCTAGTTACTATCTACTCGCAACTTTTCGTTGACTTCCAACAAAGAAAGTGTGACACATCATTTGACGGAAGCAGGACGGTTGATCACCTTATTTAAATGTACATAAGTTATTTTATGTGGTATAGGTAGGTAGGTACATACTGTACAAGGGATAGCAATTCAACATCGTATTATAACGTGCTATCATCATCGATTATACTTTATTTTCCTACCATCCTACATCAATTTCGTATTATAATTCATCGATTTGTTGGTATAAAACCCTTTTTCCAACTTATACCTGTTCGAAGGGAACTCCAGGTGAGTGTCGATAAGCTCGAGGACTTTCAAAACTGTCGGTTTTGGGAGCCGGAATCTCCGCCGAAATTCGACGACGTCCAACCCGTCAAATGCGCCGTCGGATCGTCCTTGGGCGTCTTTGCAGGACATCGTCCTCATCCGAGGAATCAAATTAATCCGAGCGATAAATCGCGTGAATTCATCATCAAAAACTTGAATAACAATAAACTATATATAAACTATAATAATAAACTGAACCAAACTGTAGAGGTATGAGGAATCAGCTGTTGGTGTGCGGCCAGTTTGCTCGATATCATTTTTATCACTAATCTGAGATTGGCAAGAGTTAACTGGCCGAGATTGGGAGATTAACCTCAAGCCACCTCGTTGGGGGTTTAAACTCGTAAAGTGGTTTGGTGAAAGACGATTAGCTGGAATCTCGATTATTTGTTAATCTTTTCTAACTTAAACTCGTTTATGTTGTTGGTGAAAGTGGCCCATAATCGAGTTTCCTTAACGGAGATTCCGGAAACTGTCCAATGAAAAATTGGACAATTTGAAACGACAGTTAGAAACCCCACCATGTGTCCGACATATCAAGACAATAAAGCGGTGAATCACAACCACGACCAATTATTACCCGCGCCGTTTTTATCTAGTTACCTAGTTACTATCTACTCGCAACTTTTCGTTGACTTCCAACAAAGAAAGTGTGACACATCATTTGACGGAAGCAGGACGGTTGATCACCTTATTTAAATGTACATAAGTTATTTTATGTGGTATAGGTAGGTAGGTACATACTGTACAAGGGATAGCAATTCAACATCGTATTATAACGTGCTATCATCATCGATTATACTTTATTTTCCTACCATCCTACATCAATTTCGTATTATAATTCATCGATTTGATGGTATAAAAGCCTTTTTCCAACTTATACCTGTTCGAAGGGAACTCCAGGTGAGTGTCGATAAGCTCGAGGACTTTCAAAACTGTCGGTTTTGGGAGCCGGAATCTCCACCGAAATTCGACGTCGTCCAACCCGTCAAAATGCGCCGTCGGATCGTCCTTGGGCGTCTTTGCAGGACATCGTCCTCATCCGAGGAATCAAATTAATCCGAGCGATAAATCGCGTGAATTCATCATCAAAAACTTGAATAACAATAAACTATATATAAACTATAATAATAAACTGAACCAAACTGTAGAGGTATGAGGAATCAGCTGTTGGTGTGCGGCCATTTTGCTCGATATCATTTTTATCACTAATCTGAGATTGGCAAGAGTTAACTGGCCGAGATTGGGAGATTAACCTCAAGCCACCTCGTTAGGAGTTTAAACTCGTAAAGTGGTTTGGTGAAAGACGATTAGCTGGAATCTCGATTATTTGTTAATCTTTTCTAACTTAAACTCGTTTATGTTGTTGGTGAAAGTGGCCCATAATCGAGTTTCCTTAACGGAGATTCCGGAAACTGTCCAATGAAAAATTGGACAATTTAAAACGACAGTTAGAAACCCCGCCATGTGTCCGACATATCAAGACAATAAAGCGGTGAATCACAACCACGACCAATTATTACCCGCGCCGTTTTTATCTAGTTACCTAGTTACTATCTACTCGCAACTTTTCGTTGACTTCCAACAAAGAAAGTGTGACACATCATTTGACGGAAGCAGGACGGTTGATCACCTTATTTAAATGTACATAAGTTATTTTATGTGGTATAGGTAGGTAGGTACATACTGTACAAGGGATAGCAATTCAACATCGTATTATAACGTGCTATCATCATCGATTATACTTTATTTTCCTACCATCCTACATCAATTTCGTATTATAATTCATCGATTTGTTGGTATAAAACCCTTTTTCCAACTTATACCTGTTCGAAGGGAACACCAGGTGAGTGTCGATAAGCTCGAGGACTTTCAAAACTGTCGGTTTTGGGAGCCGGAATCTCCGCCGAAATTCGACGACGTCCAACCCGTCAAATGCGCCGTCGGATCGTCCTTGGGCGTCTTTGCAGGACATCGTCCTCATCCGAGGAATCAAATTAATCCGAGCGATAAATCGCGTGAATTCATCATCAAAAACTTGAATAACAATAAACTATATATAAACTATAACAATAAACTGTGAACCAAACTGTAGAGGTATGAGGTATCAGCTGTTGGTGCGCGGCCATATTGCTCGATATCATTTTTATCACTAATCTGAGATTGGGAAGACAACCTAACTGGCCGGGGCTTGGGAGATTAACCTCAAGCCACCTCGTTAGGAGTTTAAACTCGTAAAGTGGTCTGGTGAAAGACGATTAGCTGGAATCTCGATTATTTGTTAATCTTTTCTAACTTAAACTCGTTTATGTTGTTGGTGAAAGTGGCCCTTAATCTTAGTTTTTCCGGTGAATACAATCGTAATCACACATCAATTGTAATCATAGGAAAAACTAAGATTACGGCACTAATCAAAGAAAAAACCAAGATTATGGGTGTAATCACAGGAAAAGTTATGATTATGACTGTAACTACGAAGGAAAATCTGCGGTAACGGGCTTATTCATAGGGAACATTGGTTGATACGGCCAAACTCGCAACAAAAAAACAAAAACGTGATTAGTCGCCAAAAAAGTTTGATTACGAATATAACTACAGAAAAAATGTGATTATGAATGTAATCATAATCGTAATCATAAGTGTAATCGTAACCTATGACTATAATCGTATTTATGATTACGATTTTGCCCAACTCTAGAGATGAGGGTGATGGCTCTCATGATATCATAATCTCTTGTTCATTCTGTCTATTGAGAGCATAGCCATTTCATCATAGTTGTTGATGTTAGGTCTTTGGTAGTTTGTGACAGAGTTTACATGGGGATTGCATATGAAGTAGATCATAATATCAATAGTATTGTAATTTAATGAAAATATGAATTAAAATGTGGTTGTGTGCTCCCCTCAACCCCCCCCCCCCCCCCCCGGGGATAAGTTTAATTTGGGTGAGATTGGAGGAGGTGGATATTCCCGTAGTGGGCCATTTCAAGACGAGTAAGGACAAGTTACCTGAAGTGGAGCATGTCGGCACATCCATAGCAGAGAGCCGAAGGTGGGGCTGAAGTGATGTGCATGCAGATGAGTAAGAAGCGTCTACCTCTTCCTTGATTGTCACTCCTTGATCTGCAAAGATATTTTCATTGAATATCAACAAACAGAAGACGGTTAACGTTTGTAATTGACCAATAAAAAGTTAACCCCCCCCCCCCCCCCCCCCTAATAACTAGTTTCACATTTCAAGATACGTAGATTTAAAAAATTCAATTAAAATGAAAAAAAAAAAAAAAAAAAAAAAAAAATCTATCTATCCACCATCCCACTTCTGAAGCTTTTCTCTGAAACTACTGGACCGAGTTTTATTAAATTCTGCTTAAATATTATACTCCCGCAGAGGTGGTGCCTGTAATCTCAGCATTAATTGTGATCAACCCAAAGGGGTTGAAATATTAGCCAATCACGATTTTGGAAACTCTTTAAATAAAAGTCGTCGTCGTCCCCCCCCCCCCCCGTCCCCCCTCTCTCACACCTTAAACAGAACTCAGTCCAATGAATAGAATCAGACAATCCGAAGCAATGTGCCACCAACTGTTTTTGCACCCAAAGAGTTTGTGCTGATCGGGAAAAAAGTCATCAACTCGAATGTGAATTGCAAACTCAAAAAGTCCAGTCATGCAGCATGACCCCATGAGCGAATTTTTGAAGAAATCTTCGACATTTCAGTCGCTATTGATCGTGTTGAGAAATTTTAGTTTATGATTTTGATAGACAAACATGGAATCAAATTATTAGCACATGCACAGAGTAAACTCATCAGTTGTGATTACTTTTTTTTTTTATTACTTTTTTTTTTTTTTTTTTTTTTTTTTTTTTTAAGCACTTACTACCTACGTTTTAAACAGCATGGTTCTAGGATTGGTTATACAGGAATACTTCCATAAGAGTTCAATCTGAATTCGGACAATGTTTCATGCAAATATTACCGATTTTTACATCTAGCGGACGGCATTATTCCGATTTTTGACTGATTTTTCAACTTTGAAATTTTTGAAAACTTGATACATATTCTTATAGGAAATTTTACGCTGATTCCGAATATACCACATGTTAGTATGCTGAAAAAATTATTTCGCACAACAAATCGCAAAAAACAGGCTACTTATTTTGAAATTTTTGACTACATTTTTGAAAATTTCAACCCGAAGATGTAATCCGATCATGCTGGCCAACGAACTTGAACTTTCGTTTTGTGTCCTTAACATTTTAAAATTTGTTTGAAGTTTCTAGCACAATTCTACGGACAGTTATCGTCTGGAATGACACATACATACATATATACATATATACATACATACATATATACATACATACATACATAAAAAAAATGCGTTAAACTTCAGAATATGATTCAGAATAGCCTGAAACGGACTTCTGCATAAAATTTTTTCAAAAATTCACATTCTACAAATTTTGAGGCGAGAGCAATAGCTTAATTTTCTTCAAAAATTCGCTAAAAGCGACTTCGGCATGCAGGAGCTGGCTGAACTTCCACCGATCCGGCTCAATCTCATTCCATTGTCTAGTAAGTTGATATTGTTTAAACACGTGTAGACTGGTGATCTTCGCAGAAGACCTATCAAACAAAATTATCAACTAGCAGCAGTGGGAAGGTAGATTAGCTGGTTCTACGTGAGCCCCACCCTTGTGTCACCCAACATACCTATTACAAATCAGATTTCCTAACACTACGTCTACTTCGTTGTTTCCACACCCTTGTCAAGATTGTCAGGGAGTGAAGATGAACCAGACTATTGTTTTTTAACCATAATTTCTCCTCTTCATGCACGCAATTCACCTTAGTACGGTTTGGGGTAATTTATTTAGTCTCATGCATATTTAAATTGGTAAGAACAGGGCACTGTGCGGTGCAATAAACTCGTGACAATGATTTTACTCGATACTATTAATACTTCAGTTATCCTGAAACCGGTAGTGCAAAAGCAAAAAGTCTTGTCCCCTTAACGTGTTAAGGACTTTAGGAAAGCAATGTTTGCAATTTCTACATGATAATTTTCAACCGACCCCCAGCTCAGAATAAATAATTTTTAATGTGGATAGGATGATAAGGTGGATATCACCATAGTTGGCCATTGCCAGATGAATATCTGACCAGATACCTGAAGTGGGGCTTGTTGGCTGATCCATATTGCCTGATGAGTCAAAAGCGTCCAGCTCTTCCTTGATGGTCGCTCCTGGATCTGCAAATTTATTTTCATTTATTACGAACAAATAGGAGAGCATCAAGGTGAACAGTAAAACATTTTAATAACAAGGATCTAACCAACAAGATATTATAGGTATTGGTAATTACTGAATTTAAAAAAATTAATAAAGTACTTTCCGATTTTCTTCATTTCATCATAATGAGGAGAAATCACATTTATTACATCATGTCCCATGTGGGTAACTTGTGAGTGTCTTGTTAGTGCTAGAAACTGAAATAATCTCTTATCGATGGACTTTAATTGCAAACTTCATTGTGGACAGTTATGTGTACTAGTGTTAGTATATTGTGTATCGGAATATGTTAAAATTTATCCCTCGAAACAGGGTAAAGCTGTTGGGATGAAATTTGCCCACATTTAACACGAAAAGTAATTTGCTTCACCTAATACTTACTAAGACTCTAGATACTACATCATTTCTATTACATACCTTATCAGGATAAGGAAATGTAGATAATCAAGATTATGGTTTTTAACCGTTACTTATCCACAAGAAGCTCATAATTCACAATTTCCTAATATTCAGCCAAAACTAATATCTAAAATTCAAAGATTTCGAATTTTACAAACCTAGTTACATACGTTCGTCGAAATGCAATAGCAGTAGGTACTAAGATACGCCTAGACTTTGCTAGAGCGGAGAAAAAAGAAAGATGACCGATTTGATTCAGCATCCTAAAACGCACAGGAAGAATACAATAAACACGTATTTTTGAGATATGTCCTCCAATATCTTATCTTTCTACTATCCTTCTTTTTGACAGGAACACGTGTGTAACAGATAGAGGTCCAGTAAGTATCAGCAGGAGTGCTTAGCTCAAATTTTAAAAACATTGACATTCCTTGTTTTTCCCGTGGACCCTTCATTTCTGAAAGCCACCTATCAGTGATAGGTCCACCTATCACGAACAGATATTATATGTTTTGACTGTGAGTAGGCTGTAAGAGTATTTTGTATTTAGAATGTAAATATATGGAAGTTAGTTTATAACTTTGACGTAGTTGATTTAATTACCTGCTTCCTTCTATTTTGATTTATTTATTTATTTTTATTATTATTTTATAACTTTAATGTCAACTCTTTGAGTTATAAAATATGCTTTGCGTTTTGATAATAAATGGTATAGCTTTTTACCAGGAATGGTAAAATGAAATATGTAAGAAGGGTACTGTCCAGTGATATACCTCCTAATAAACTGTGCGTTATAAGCAAATAATAATTGAATAATTAAAGTTAATATAACACTTTCACAAATTTGACTAGAAATTATAAAAACGTTAATTCTAGGCAGTCAATAAAACCTATACGTTTAAATCTTCTTCTTTGCTGCTGATAGGAAAATCTCTCTTCGAAATTGGGTTGGGATGCATTGTGGTATCGGTTGGCTGTGGTATAAGTTCGGCTGAATATGGTGCTTGTTATTATTTTCTACCTACCATCTGCCCCTACCAATGGCTGAACTGATTGACCATCAACATCATAAACGTTTAAGCTGGCTGTTTATATGTACCGGTTTTAAGATATTTTGAAGAAAAAAAACTGAAAAAAAAGGATAAAATGGCGGTTTCGCTCTGAAAGTCGTCTCAACAGGTCGCAAGACGGAGTCGATGACATCGCCGCCACATCGTGTCGAATCAGAAACAAAAACCATACAGCTACTGGTGTGACAGTACTCGATGGTAGGTGTACAGCAGGCTATCTCTTTTCAATAGCGGCTTCTTTTTGTGATGGTAGTGTAGCCAACTCTTTTTGGATTTGTTTAGCCATCAGGAAAAGATGATTAGGGACTTCCAGAAGTAGTGGACAGGGTTCAACTGTGAAAGTGGTCAACAAATTAGTAAGCGGATTATTTCTGGGCCCCTGGGGAGGGGGATTGCCTACAGTCAATTATGCACAGTTGATCGCACCTTTGATGTGTATAGTTTGGTGGTCTGGATGCTCGCATCTCAAAAATAGATAACATCAAGTAGTCAACACCTTAGTAAAAATTCAGATTAGTTGGACGTATAGGTTAGAATGATGTGTATAGTTCAGTGCTTTGGACTGACTTGCAAGTTACGCTAAATCTTCTTTTTCCAATGTCCAACAAATAACAAAAAACATCGACACCCCAAAAACGACCTACCCACCCGCACGAGTGAATAAATGTGCATTAAATCCTCCAAGAAAAAAAAAAGTCCAACTCTCAGGTTAGAACTCAATACCCACCACTCCATAATCCGATATGCTACTACCACAGAGGTCTTGTTATCACTGGATAAACGACGGCCATATAACATTACGATTTGTAACCGAACGGAGCCAGCGCTCCATGTGAAGATTGAGAGTTGCGCCTGTTGTACACCTACCGTCGAGTTGTGACTGTACTTGCGGAACGGGACTGTTGTCTCTCGTTGTCACGGTTCCAAATGGTGACAGCCCTCTCAGTCTTACCAATACAGTTCCATTAACAAGGCCTTGCTTTTATCATACCGTAGTTGAAAAACCTAATTAGTATCATGTGCACTTTATTGAAAATAAATAGATAAACCTAATGATGACTAGCATTTAGAAATCGTCACTTTATTGAAAATGACTTTATGAGATGTGAACTCATACTCATTTCATTGGGCTCCCGAGACCTACATTGAATAATATTATATGCTATCAATACGTACCTACACCTAGGCATAGCTTAACCTACCTAGCCATTACCACTGCTCGACCTAGCTATGTACTCAGCTAAGTACAATAATAAAATATTAGTTGCACCAGTAAAATGGAACGGTTCCATTCTTGTCACTGTCACTGTAGGAGTCTGCCTACCAAATATTAAGTCGCTAGCTCCGGAATTGCAGGCAGTAGAGCAAAACAGAGAGACAGACAAACATATAGACAAATTCAGACCGATAGTAACTCAACAAACCCCCCTCACCCCCTTGAATCGTGTGAATGAACCTGGCTGAGTGTACCCTAAATATGTAGATGGCGTAGGATTTTTTCTGGCGGAGTTAAGCATTTTGGGTACTGCTTACCTTGTTACTCCCCCCCTCACTTAATATGCAGAAAACTTCTTTCATTCTAATACAGCAGAAAACTCGTCCGGATATATCCTCATAATTTGCAAGCTGTAAGATGTTTTTTTTTGACAATATTATGAGTGATTGTTAGCTTCATTGCGGTCTACGTTAAGTTGGGAAAGTTGTATATATATAACTTTTCATCGGATATGGGTACCCTGGTTGAACGCACTTCTCCAAGCAACCTTCATTGACTTGCCACATGACACTTGCTTTGCACCCTAGGCAAAACATGAGTGATAACACCAATGTAACGGCCCAAAAATATAAACCTCTTCGGCTGTGAGAGTTATATTCCTGGACCGTAACACTTAGCATGCATAATATTATGAACTAAGGTCTATAATTAACTATCCATATTGTTTACCTTTACTCGTGTCCATCACCAACAGAATCGAAGATTATGAACGGAAGATGATTCAATTGTCACTTCAGTGAGACGCAGCGACGTGCTGTTATCCCGTAGGTTGACCAATTTTACTGTAAGTACGAAAAAACAACGTATAGGTACGTTAGAGGAGGAACAAATTTAGTTTCTGTGTATGAACTTGCGGTATTTACCTAATTTAAGATGATTCGAACAAAGGGAGAAGTGTTAGGTTAAAATTCACTTCTTCTTCTTCTCTCTTCTTTCTGCTGCAACTATCTCCGAGAGATGTGTGTCTATTGGTGTGTGTTTTGTGGTTAGCCCATTTTTATTTCATGTTGGTATGGTTCATTCGTTTGTTGTGTCGTGACCCTTTATTGGACATATTATGTCTTTACTTTGGCGCATAAACGAAAAAAGCGTTTAAAAAAGCGTTATGGTTGGTTTTCTGATGATTTCCGCCTACAACCGAGTCATTGCTAGAGAAATGGTAGGTACTTCATCGTTTCTCATCCCACAAAAGTCGTTGACCATTTGTTTCAAAGCTCTCGATTTATCCAACCATATTATGTTAACTACTGCGAAGTTCGTGGCCAACAAGCTGAGTTATGAGCATGGTTATATGAATAATTGTTTACACACAGGTGATCATTCTCAATAATTGATACTGTGAACATGATTGCAACCGCTTATTAATTTCTGATGATTTCATTGAGCTGGTGTTTCGATGATTTGATTCATAGCAGGTGATCCGAATATTGCGAGAACGGTTTGATTTGTGAAGGGGTGGTTAAATCATTTTAATAGGTAATTTCTATACTTTACACTCTAGGAAGCTGAAATTTCGTATGTAGCCTCTTTAGGACATTAACTTGACGATGCCCAGGGTCCGGATCAGCTGAGTGGCTCTTAGAGCTTCATACGAGTCTGCAACACATACCTACGAGTCCACAACTAAGACTGTCTAATACTAACTAAAAATGTCTCAATATTTTAGCAGAGGAGTGTCTGGAGACCGACTGCCAGTGGCGCCGCCAGTGCGTTCTGTCGAGATTTTATGCAACTTCCTCTCATCTCTACCTACTAACTGCTAACTCCGTTTCGTTATCATCTTGCACTCGCAGACTCCTTTTCTTCCATGCAGTCTCCTTGTGACAAAGTACTTGCGTATCCGTGGAGCTGAAATATAGGGATTCTCCACCTAATAGCCTCGATTCGGCCTCCTAACACATCAATGCATCCAGATGCAAAGATAGGAGTCTATTAAGAGCGTTCTGGAGACCTCCCTCAAAAGCTTCCTGAATCGACAGTTGTGGCGTAGGCCATTGGTTAGGATAACGGTTTCGTGTGCCGAAAGTCATGGGTTCGAAACAAGAAGAACGGTCATGTTTTTTCGCTCGCACTACTCCCAAAATATACTTCTAAAACGTCATTCTGACCTGCATGTCCAACTAATCTGAATTTTCACTGAGGGATTGCCGACTTGATGTTACGAATTTTTGAGATGCGAGCTTGCAAGAATCCAGACCACCAAAGAATACACATCATTCAGATCAATTTATCCTAAAATAATCCTAAATCAGTCCTGATCCAAAATCTCCTTTTAATGAGCACATTATTATTTAGAATAAGTTTTCTTTGCCATTGAATCGTGTGGTGAAAACCACCCCCTCTTTTCAACAGCCCTTTTCAGGGCTACCAAAAAGAGGTAGACACGACACACAAATATTTATAAGACGTCGAGTTATAACTCCGTCAAACAAAATATTTCACCAGAGAGAAAATACGAAATTCTCTCTCAAAAGTGAAATATTAACTAATAACATACAAGGCGACCTCCCTAAACACTTACTGGGCGAGAGAGACGCGACAAGTATCTCGAACCAAGTCGCCTTGAATGAGAAAACTCAAACAGAAAATCAAACGTCCTCTAAAACTAACAAGGACAATTCTAACAAGCCTACTCGCCAATCAGAAACACTGATTACACGAGAGACAATAGGCGAACCAACCAGGAGGCGGAGCAACCACCTCTGGTCCAGCAGCCACCCCGGGGACCCCGTCTGAACAACGGACGCAGGGAAACCATCCGAGGACCCCGTCTAAACGGCGGACGCAGGGAAGACACCTCAAGGTCGTCGTCTCCACAACGGACGCTCGTAAGCCACCTCTGGGGACCCCGTCGCAGCGACGGACGTGGGGAAACCACCCCGGAGGACCAACTCAGCTATCATACTCGCAGATACTGAGAAAACAATGTGCGAGCCAATGAGATTACACAGTTGAATTAACGAAATTAAGCGGACCAATCAGGAGGCGGCAGGAGGCGGCCACCTCCCTATAATTACCCCGCTCGGAGCCCTCCGAAATTCATTCCACTCACCGCTCTCGACGACCACACTCTGAAGTACGAAGATTCTACACGCTCTACGCTGACGATCCTTCTGCTCCCGAGTTCATCTCAGAACGGCTTCCTACTGCTTTCTACAAGGCATACCTTCTCTCCACACAGATCTCGCATTGGCATCTACGAGTCCAGTGATTATTCATCCTGCTCATTGCCCAACGTAGTTCTTCTGTCAGGACGCCACCCGGTACATCTATTGATATTCTCATTAGATCGTACGCCCGCTGGGACGTTCCGAGACGTGTCGCCCGGGTTTCGTAGCACTAGGCTCGTCACCGACCGCTGTGGGCACGCCGATAAATTACTCAGCTCATCCGCTCTAATTTATCGTCCAAGGAAGTCTTTTTCAAGACTACAAGGTAGGACCCTGACATCCGAGCAAAGGAAAGATGCTCTGTCAAGCGAGTCCACCTTCCAAACCCTCTATTTCTATACGTAGAGGTATCGAAAACGAGTTAATAAACTCGGATATTTCGATGGAGCGCCGCCCGTCCTACTTCCTCATGCAAGGGGAGGCGGAACACGGCGCGGCCGGGCCTCTTAGCCCACGCAGCGCTCCCCACCCGCTGCTCGACTCGTCCGCTGTTCCTAGCGACGGCCCAAGGCTCGATCCTCGCGAAGAGATCGCCTTCTCACCTAACGTATTCATGAAGGAAACGTTAGATCAAGCCTCACACACACAAAAGTTCGAGGATACCTTTCAGACCCGCTCTGAAGTCAATCATCACGATTCGACAAAGATTTCCGAATATCCACGATATTCTACACAAGGCTACCCGGCCGATCCGAGTGTCAAATACACTCCAAATGTGCTAAAAACAAAGGATACTTTTCAGTACCTCAACCAAGCCCAACATATTCCTCCTACAGATATAAATCTTAGGCCGGAATATTACACAACGGCTCAGCACCAAACCGATCGAACCCAGCACCCACTATGCGAGCCCAGTGCTCCACGCGGCTGCGACACGAACTACCCCTCAGTTCCTCCCGCCAAGCAAGCTGACCTTGGCGATTTCGCTCACATTCCTTACAGGAATACCTCAGGGACTAACCCGCATAACCAGAATATAAATGTCCCACTTGGTCTACCTACACCAAGTAAAACATATATAAATCCACTACAAATGGTGACCCCGCCTTTGAACAGGCTTAACACGGAGCATTTCGTTCCCTCTTATGAAGCTAGTGGATTTCAGGGAACCACTGCGAGCGTACGACCCCCGCCGGGCCTATACGCCCCACATCTCACTCAACAACCCTCTACACAAAGTGGCTTTCGAGCACTTTTGGAGGAAATGGGAGATTATCAAAGACCAATCTTCCAAAAGAAGAATATCGATCGTGCACTCGCCGAGTTCGATCAATACTGCGTGCGAAAACACCTGAGAACGCAGAACGAATGTTTCTCAGCTATATACAAGTGGGTACCGGAAGAAATGCGGGAAGCTATCGACTCAGCTTACCTCACGGCACCCCACGCACCTTATGAAGAGGCCAAACAGCGCCTACAACGAGAATACGGGTTGTCCTTACAGGACAGGCTCCTCGCACTCGAGGACCCCGCATCTCTCGCCAAAAAACCCAGCACCAAGTACCATGAAATGTACTCTAAGGCTGTTGGGTACTTCTCAGAGGCTCTGATCACTCAAAAGTGGATCGAAACTCTGCCTATCGAAGCCCGAGGCATGGTCGCAGCACAGCCTACCACGACCGCCCGGCTCGACCTAGCTGATACGCTACACGCGTACAAAACAGAGAACCCCTCTCTCAACATACGAGGAGTAGAATCTACTTCGAAACCCTCGAAGACTGGTTTCAAAAAGGCCCTCTCACAAAAAGCTGAGTTCAAACCCCAGCAAGTAGAGAGTAAGCCTCACAAACCGACGGCCTATGTCTGTCGAAACCACGCACGTTTCGGTAACGAAACTCGCAAGTGTGCAGACCCAGAACACTGCACTTGGAAGGCAAATACTGCCTCCAAACCTATCAAAAAGGCAGCGCCTATAAGCCAGCCTAAAACCTGGGTTTCAAGCGAAAATACTCAGAGATCGGTACAAGAAAGTACCGTTCCAACCTCCGACGCAGAGAGTTCGGAAAACGAATAACTGCCAGTGTATCTGAGCCTATACACCGGCAGACTAATGAGTATAAAAGGCTTTTTTTCAAGTGCAAACTAAATGGCACTGAATTTCTCATTGACACGGGAGCAGAAGTGAACATTCTGCCCCACAATGTCACCAAAAAATTGGGCTTAAAAATTCGTAAGTCCAACGTCAAGCTCACAGCAGCTAACGGCGCCCCTATAGACACACTAGGGCGTGCTGACACGACAATTAACATCGGCCTCGGAGACATGACCACCGATTTTATGATCACGAAAGTTGATCTAGCGATCCTCGGTATACCATTCCTCGAGTCTTGGGATATCGGAATACGGGTCAAACACAAATACATCTATAAAGATGAAATAAAAAGCTATGCCGATCAAAAAATAGCTGCAGTCATGAACAAAAAATTCACTGATGAACAAATAGCAGCTACTATCCCTCATCGTGACGACAGTCCTCAACCAGAGGACGTACAACTCACGGAGGACGAAAACATACGCTCTATCATTGAAAAATACAATGATAAAATGAGCAAACTTCAAGGAAAGTGGAAAAACAACGGGGTTTACCACCGTATAACCACGGAAGGAACACCAGTACACTTCCGTGCAAGACCCATGGCAGGCGAAAAACGGGCTCAAGTCAAAAGTACTTTTGACAAAATGCTCTCCGAGGGCATAATTGCACCATCAGATTCCGAATGGGCATCCCCGTTACACTGTGTGCCAAAAAAAGACGGGTCATGGAGGATCACCGGCGACTACCGTTTCCTGAACGCGAAAACGAAGAAAGACGCCTACCCTCCTCCTCACATTCGCTCTTTCCAAGCGAATTTACATAATACACAAATCTATTCGACAATAGATTTAAAATCGGCATATTACCATATCCCGATGCACCCAGATGACGCTCATAAAACAGCAATTATTACACCTTTCGGTCTTTATGAGTTTAAAAAAATGAGCATGGGTTTGGCCGGAGCGGCTCAAAGATGGCAAAGGTACATGGACAGCATCATGCGAAAATTTGATTTCGCATTTGTATACCTAGATGACATATTGGTGGCTTCTAAAAATTATAAAGAACACATGAACCACCTCAAACAAATTTTCGACAAGCTAGGAGAACACGGACTTCGAGTTGGTTTTGATAAATGCATTTTTTCAAAACCTACCGTCGATTTCCTAGGTTTCACTATCTCGAAAGAAGGGATAATTCCTAAACGAGATAAAATAGAAGCCATAGAACAATTTCCTAGGCCAATAGACGTACGAAGCTTA
The DNA here is from genome assembly GCA_030762985.1 of Adelphocoris suturalis. Lineage (NCBI taxonomy): Eukaryota > Metazoa > Arthropoda > Insecta > Hemiptera > Miridae > Adelphocoris > Adelphocoris suturalis. The sequence continues at coordinate 881,020 of JAUMHS010000014.1, read as the reverse complement.
CGCAGATTCCTAGGTATGTGTGGTTTCTACCGAGCTTGCTCAAGTAAATTCGCTCACACAGCACAACCTCTGTATGACTCCATTCAGTCAAACAAAAAAAAAATGACAAAACACCTATCGAATGGACATCAGAGAGAGAAAAAGCCTTCAACAGCTTAAAACAAGCAATGATAAAAGCTACATTGCATAATATTGCTCATCCACACCCTACAGCAGAGTGGAGAATAGTCTGCGACGCATCCGACACACACATCGGAGCGGCACTGGAGCAGGAAATTACAGACAAACACGGCTCGAAATCTTACCAACCATTGGGATTTTTCAGTAAAGAAATTCCGGAACAATGGAAAAATAAAGCATCATTCGACAAAGAGATGTTCGCCGTTTACCAAGCTTGCATTCACTGGCACAATGACTTGGACGGCCGATCTTTTCATATTTGTTCAGATAACAAGCCTCTGCTGGGCACGATGCTTAAGAAAAATGCACATTTTTCTAAAATGAGATTGAGATGGCTAACATACATTTCTCAAATGACAAGTGACATTCGACATATACCCGGAGAGAACAACGTCGTCGCCGACGCACTCTCCAGACCCTTCGATCCAGTTGAAATTCAAACAAAATCGATTTCAACCCAAACTGACGAGGGCCCACCCATAGCCGAAATTTCGCAAATTACGGCTGCAATAGAGTGCAATCTTCTACTACACATTTCGAATGCACAAATTCGTTCTCCTCCTAACACAGAGGACAAATTGAAACTCACACGAGTTGGATTCCCTCAAGGAGAGATTTGGTGTAACCTAGACCTAGGACACCCAAGACCTTATATTCCAAACGAAATAAGACAAGAAATAATCAGCCAAATTCACAATTTGGGACACCCAGGCATACACTCTACAGTGTATAAAGTAAAACAAAGATATTTTTGGCACAGACTTCGTGCAGATGTCTCCAACTGGGTCCGAGCGTGCGAGACTTGCCAACGAGCAAAAATCACTCGCTCCGTGAAGCTCCCTTACTCCGAATTTGAAACGGCTAACAAATTTTCACATGTACACGTTGACATTACCGGACCCTTACCTTTAGCTAAAGGAGGGAAACGTTACATTCTAATGATGGTCGATAGAGCAACGGGTTGGCTAGAGGCAGTCCCTCTTAACAACATCGAAACATCCACGATCACAAATGCCTTTATCAATATTTGGGTAGCTTCAAAAGGCGTACCTAAATACATCACAAGTGACCAGGGCACACAATTCGAATCAGATCTTTTTAATTCCATTATGGAACGTCTCGGAGTAAAACATACTCACACGTTACCATACAAACCGTCAACAAACGGAATGGTAGAACGCAGAAATAGATCTTTGAAAGAGGCTCTCAAAGCACAAAACGAAAATTGGCTCGACGCCCTTCCAAAAGTACTACTCGCCATGCGTACGGCAGTAGACCCAGCAACGGAAACTACACCGTTCCAAAAAGTTTACGGAATTGACGTACCACTCCCAGGAGACATTTTCGTAACTTTTACAAACCTTTCGGAGCCTCTCTTTTTCCGGTCTACGCATATTAAACATAATAATACGAAGTATGCCGTCAACATGCCCAAAAACTTGGATACATGTACACATGTCTATATCAGAGTGCCCACACAGCTCTCCTCCCTGCAATGTCCTTACACGGGACCATTCAAAGTTATTAAAAGAGATAAGTTTTCGGTTACAGTACAAATTGGCGAACACACGAAAAAAGTTCCCAAACAACAAATAAAACCAGCTTACACTCTAAAAACAGACGAAGCTGTGTCACTAAACAAAAATCAGGCAGAAAATAAGGAGGAGACTCCCCGAAAATCTGCCAGAAGGCACGTCCCCTCTACCAAATTCGACGAGAGGTGGGTAACTGCGCTCGAAACACCCCAACCGGCGTCGTCGTTAATAACACGACGTCTTGGGGGGGCGCCTGTGGTGAAAACCACCCCCTCTTGTCAACAGCCCTTTTCAGGACTACCAAAAAGAGGTAGACACAACACAAAAATATTTATAAGACGTCGAGTTATAACTCCGTCAAACAAAATATTTCACCAGAGAGAAAATACGAAATTCTCTCTCAAAAGTGAAATATTAACTAATAACATACAAGGCGACCTCCCTAGACACTTACTGGGCGAGAGAGACGCGACAAGTATCTCGAACCAAGTCGCCTTGAATGAGAAAACTCAAACAGAAAATCAAACGTCCTTTAAAACTAACAAGGACAATTCAAACAAGCCTACTCGCCAATCAGAAACACTGATTACACGAGAGACAATAGGCGAACCAACCAGGAGGCGGCAAGCAACCACCTCTGGTCCAGCAGCCACCCCGGGGACCCCGTCTGAACAACGGACGCAGGGAAAACACCCGAGGTCCCCGTCTAAACTCAAGGTCGTCGGCTCCACGACGGACGCTCGTAAGCCACCCCCGGGGACCCCGTCGCAGCGACGGACGTGGGGAAACCACCCCGGAGGACCAGCTCAGCTATCATACTCGCAGATACTGAGAAAACCATGTGCGAGCCAATGAGATTACACAGTTGAATTAACGAAATTAAGCGGACCAATCAGGAGGCGGCAGGAGGCGGCCACCTCCCTATAATTACCCCGCTCGGAGCCCTCCAAAATCATTCCACTCTCCGCTCTCGTTGACTACACTTCGAAGTACGAAGATTTCTACACGCTCTACGCTGACGAACCTTCTGCTCCCGAGTTCATCTCAAGAACGGCTTCCTACTGCTTTCTACAAGGCATACCTTCTCTCCACACAGATCTTGCATTGGCATCTACGAGTCCAGTGATTATTCATCCTGCTCATTGCCCAACGTAGTTCTTCTGTCAGGACGCCACCCGGTACATCTATTGATATTCTCATTAGATCGTACGCCCGCTGGGACGTTCCGAGACGTGTCGCCCGGGTTTCGTAGCACTAGGCTCGTCACCGACCGCTGTGGGCACGCCGGTAAATTACTCAGCTCATACGCTCTAATTTACCGTCCAAGGAAGTCTTTTTCAAGACTACAAGGTAGGACCCTGACATCCGAGCAAAGGAAAGAAGCTCTGTCAAGCGAGTCCACCTTCTAAACCCTCTATTTCTATACGTAGAGGTATCGAAAACGAGTTAATAAACTCGGATATTTCGATGGAGCGCCGCCCGTCCTATTTCCTCATGCAAGGGGAGGCGGAACACGGCGCGGCCGGGCCTCTTAGCCCACGCAGCGCTACCTACCCGCTGCTCGACCAGTCCGCTGTTCCTAGCGACGGCCCAAGGCTCGATCCTCGCGACGAGATCGCCTTCTCACCTAACGTATTCACGAAGGAAACGTTAGATCAAGCCTCACCTACACAAAAGTTCGAGGATACCTTTCAGACCCGCTCTGAAGTCAATCATTATGATTCGACAAAGATTTCCGAATATCCACGATATTCTACACAAGGCTACCCGGCCGATCCGAGTGTCAAATACACTCCAAATGTACAAAAAACAAAGGATACTTTTCAGTACCTCAACCAAGCTCAACATATTCCTCCTACAGATATAAATCTTAGGCCGGAATATTACAAAACGGCTCAGTACCAAACTGATCGAACCCAGCACCCACTATGCGAGCCCAGTGCTCCACGCGGCTGCGACACGAACTACCCCTCAGTTCCTCCCGCCAAGCAAGCTGACCTTGGCGATTTCGCTCACATTCCTTACAGGAATACCTCAGGGACTAACCCGCATAATCAGAATATAAATGTCCCACTTGGTCTACCTACACCAAGTAAAACATATATAAATCCACTACAGTTGGTATGAATACTTGAATTTTCAATTCTTAAGTTACACTTTACTTTTGATTAAATGTTGAATAAAAGGTAGTGAAGTCCCCTCAAGTGTTCTTATTCAAACACTGAACCCTGGTAGGAAGTATGTAGGAAGTATAAATGATTTTTCGTTTGGTTAGAGAAGGTTTAATAGTTTTTTTAAAACAATTATCATAGCCATCTCTAGTAAAAGTGGCGCGACAAAAAAAAAAAAAAAAAAAAAAAAAAAAAGGGGGGGGGGGGGGGGGGGGAAGGCCCGTGGCCAGAATCTGGTCCCGGGCCCGACTTGGAGATGTGGCGGCCCTGACTCCCAAACACACATTTCATATGGATCTCGACTGCACAGATTAAATTTTGCGTTCGTAGCGTTTGAGGTCATTACCTGATACCTAATAACTGGATGTACTTAATTAGTATGAACTTTATTACCTTGCATATATTATTACAAAATAATAATGCAAATATTGGCTAGGAACTAGGTCAGATTAAGTTATGCAGTATGTTCAGCCATGTCTACAAATCCCGTCACCAAAGTTTACCCGTCACCATGACAACAAGGTGAAATAACATGGACTTCGCCTTGCCTCGATGTAAGGATGCGCTAGTGTCCAAGTCTCAGGAATATCACCTATACAGCCATATCGAGCGAGCGATTAAACTAGGCCAGAGTTTTATTCACAATCGAAAAATCGGAAAAAAATTATCAAAGTTTTAAAAATTATGTCATTTAAATGACGACCCTGTTTGGTAACGCACAGTTCAAGACGGTCCTTGAAGTTCTGCATCACTCTTTGCACCATATCTTCCGGTATTTCCGCGATTTCTCGTCTTATTGACTGCTTCAATGCTTGAATGGTTCGTGGTTTGTCCACGTACCTACACTTTAGATTTCAGGTGGGTTTTTGCGAACGATTTTTCCCGGACGCGTGATCTCTGGGGATGTTCCCTGGCCTCCGCGTTCCCCAGACCTCACCCCCTGTGACTTTTTTCTATGGGGCCACCTGAAATCTAAAGTGTACGTGGACAACAAACCACGAACCATTCAAGCATAGAAGCAGTCAATAAGACGAGAAATCGCGAAAATACCGGAAGATGTGGTGCAAAGAGTGATGCAAAACTTCAAGGACCGTCTTGAACTGTGCGTTACCAAACAGGGTCGTCATTTAAATGACATAATTTTTAAAACTTGATAATTTTTTTCCGATTTTTCGATTGTGAATAAAACTTACTGATTTTCTCTACACGTTCTGCTTATTTTTTAATCCCTACGATCGAATTTGTGAATGTTACAGGATTTTAAAATGTGTCCGTTTATTACGGACCACCCTGTATATGTATATACGAAAAATGAAGTTACGAAAATTCTCTCGAACGGCCATGCTGCAAGGCTAAAACTATCATGTGTGTGCCATTCCAGACCGATAACTTTCCTCAAGATTGAGATAAAAATTCCGTTCTTGCGCCAAAAAATCAAGCAGTCCAAACGACGAGTTCGTTGGGCCGGCTCTGTTTGAGCACATTAATTTGGTCAAATTCCCAAAAACTAAGCGTAAAAAATCACTAAAAATGGTTAATAACGGCTATAAATGATTAAATTTATATTTTTCAACAGAATTGTGGTCAATATAAGTTTATGAACAATGAACTAGAACATTAAAAAGTTTTTGTACAAAATTATGCTGAAAACTGCTTGAATCTTCTATATATATAAAAATCAATTGCAGTTCGTTAGTCTCGCTAAAACTCGAGAACGGCTGGACCGATTTGGCTAATTTTGATTTAAATTATTTGTGGAAGTCCAGAGAAGGTTTAAAAGGTTTACAATTTCAAATCTGCCCCATAGGGGGTGTTTTAGGGGAGGAGGGGGGAATGGGGTATCTTTGTCATCACTGAACAAACTGGGGATTTGATTGTCGAGTTTGGGTTAATTCAAGTCAAAGACTACTTTTCAA
>JAUMHS010000014.1:835218-867718 GCA_030762985.1 Adelphocoris suturalis | reverse complement strand
GCAGAGGCTGTGCGTAATGGGGTACGAAATATTAATGTATTCCTTCAAGCCCGTTTTCCCATGCGCACGCTTTCTGCCATCCAATCTCTTCGCCTGAGGCCCCACTACAAGCAGCTTGTCCAGGATGCGATCCTGGCAAATAGCCATGGGGCCTCTCCCGCATCTCCTTCAGGCGTGGGGCAACAGCCCACCGTTCAGCAATCCTCCCCCGGGACCTCCGGTCTTCTTGAAGACTTGAAGACTGAAGTGTTGAGGCTCGGGGAAAAGGTAGGCCGTATTAATGGTTATGAGAGTGCGTACCTGCAGGATCTGGCGAGGCGGGCTGTTGAGAGGCATGAAGGCTTGGAGGACGAGGTTGCAGCCTATATACAGAGGATCTTCCCAGGGGTTGAGGAAGCGACCGTGACGGGGCATCAGGGAGCCGTTCCTCCTACTTTGGTGCCTCGTGGAGGTCGCAGAGCAGCAAAACAAGCGAGAAGGCGGGAATATCAGCGGGTCCAGAAGTTGTGGAGGAAGCATCCGGCTCGTGTGGCTGCAGAGGTACTGGAAGGAGCTGGGGATGAGCAAGTTTTACCCCCTCTCCAGGAGTTTGTGGACTATTGGGAGCCACTCTTGAGTGCTCCTAGCCACAACCCTGGTGAGCCGGTGGTACCCCCAGCTTCCACCAGGGATTCCTTGCGCAGCATCATGTGCACACCGGTGCTTCATGACGAGGCACATAAGTGCCGTGTCAAGAACTCCACCTCTGCTGGACCTGATGGTGTTTCTGCCCGACGTTGGAACAAGACACCAAAAACAGTCAAGCTGCTCATCCTCAACCTGCTGCTTCTATCAGGAAGACCCCCGAAAGCGTTGACCCGCACCAGGACAGTTTTCATCCCAAAAAAAGGGTTAAGTGGGCCTGGAGGTTACTGCCCGATATCTATTTCGTCGGTGATCTTCCGCCACTTCCAAAAGGTTCTGGCATCTCGCCTCCAAGTGGCTGGTGTCATAGGTGACGTCCAGAGAGCATTTCGGCCAGCTGATGGCACAGCGGAGAACCTAACAGTTCTCCAAACTGTCATTTCGCTGGCCCGTATCAAGAAACGGCAGCTCCATCTTGCCGCTCTGGACGTCGCTAAGGCCTTTGACACAGTTAGCCACTTTGCCCTGACCGATTGTCTTCGTGGTGCCGGGGCACCTACTCGTTTAATTGAGTACGTTGCTCGTCTGTACCACGAAGGCGTGACGGTCCTCGAGGCACGAGGTGAGATGTCAGGGGATGTTGTCATTGGGCGCGGGGTACGCCAGGGGGATCCTCTGTCGCCACTCCTCTTTAACCTGGTCGTGGACACGGCCTTGGGTAAGCTGCCAGCTGAAATAGGGTTCGATCTCGCCCCTGGGGTGCGAGTAGGTGCACTGGCTTTTGCCGATGATGTAATTCTACTCGCCGAAACCCGTGAGGGCTTGCAGGTCGCCCTCAATGCCTTTGCTGAGCAGCTAGCCAGGTGTGGTTTGGTGGTTAACCCAGATAAGTGTGGGTCAGTCTCCTTGGTCCCGTCGGGTCGCCAGCATCAGGTGAAGGTGGTGGATGAGGAGTGTTTTGTCATAGAACAGTCACCCATCCCCACCTGATCCGTGCTGGAGGTTTGGCGGTACCTTGGAGTTGACTTCATGAGTGTGGCTACCATTGCTGCAAGCCGTGTGGACCTTAGTAGAGCATTTGCTCGTATCAACAAGGCTCCATTGAAGCCACAGCAGAAGCTGCGCCTCCTTCGCACGTACTTACTTCCAAAGCTTACCTATGGGCTAGTCTTTGGCAGGCTAACTGCGGGGAGGCTGGTAGAGTTAGATCGTGAAGTTCGCTCAGCTGTGCGCTCTTGGCTAGGCTTTCCACCTGGTGTCCCAAGTGCCTATATCCACGCACCGGTCAAGGCCGGTGGGCTCGGTATTGTCTCTCTCTCAGCCAGAATCCCATCAATACGCCGCCAGCGCTTGCTCGCCCTTAGGGGCTCGAGCTGGGAGGTCGCCCGCACTGCTGCTGACCTGGACTTTGTCAGGCAGCAGTTATTGTGGTGCAACCGAGCAACACCAACTGCTCCAAAACCCAGCTCATCTGCTGAGTTCGCTGCTGCACTGCATGAGTCAGTAGATGGTAAAGAACTCCGACAGTGCTCTGAATCCCCCATTTCTTCCCAGTGGGTAGAATGGGCTTCAGAGGGCATTGGGGCATGGGCACTATCACCATTTTCACGCCGTCCGGGTGGCTACACTAGCCACCTCGGTGAGGTGTTCACGGAGTAGTCGTGGGACAGTAGACACCCTTTGCCGTGCCTGTCGGGGTAAAAATGAGAATCTCTATCATGTGGTGCAGCAGTGTCCTCGTACTCACGGTGGCCGCATACTCCGTCACGATGCGGTCGCCAAGCAGATAGCAGGCGCTTTGTCATCTAGCGGTTGGGATGTTGAAAGAGAGAGACTATATCATATGCCGAGTGACCGGGGCAAGAAGCCGGATATCGTTGCCGTCAAGCCCGATGGGTCTGCCATAATCCTGGATGTCCAGGTTGTCAGTGGCAGCATGGACATGGAGCAGACCTGGCGGGATAAAATAAATAAGTACGACAGAAATGACCTGCGGCAAGCGATTTCCGAGCTAAAAGGAGTGGCGACCAATAACATCAAGGTCATGGCTGCGACCTTGTCATGGCGCGGGGTGTGGTGCGGGAAAAGCGCCACGGAGTTACTCGAGTTGGGCATCTCGGCGGGAGTACTCCGTGGTATCACCACCCGCGTACTGAGGGGTTCTTACTTGAACTGGTGGTCGTTTTATAGGGGCACTTCCTTTCATCCCATTCTTTCTCCTCGTCCTGAAACCTCCCATATCCCTAGAGCCGGCGTCGGGTAAACCTGGGCGTCCTCCCCACTTTTTAATTTTATTTGTTTATTTTACAATTTAATGGTGTGCCCCCTCCGCCTTTGAGGGGAGTTTTGTAAAAAAAAAAAAAAAAAAAAAAAAAAAAAAAAATATGTATGTATGTATGTATGTATGTATGTATGTATGTATGTATGTATGTATGTATGTATGTATGTATGTATGTATGTATGTATGTATGTATGTATGTATGTATGTATGTATGTATGTATGTATGTATGTATGTATGTATGTATGTATGTATGTATGTATGTATTTATGTATGTATGTATGTATGTATGTATTTATGTATGTATGTATGTATGTATGTATGTATGTATGTATGTATGTATGTATGTATGTATGTATGTATGTATGTATGTATGTATGTATGTATGTATGTATGTATGTATGTATGTATGTATGTATGTATGTATGTATGTATGTATGTATGTATGTATGTATGTATGTATGTATGTATGTATGTATGTATGTATGTATGTATGTATGTATGTATGTATGTATGTATGTATGTATGTATGTATGTATGTATGTATGTATGTATGTATGTATGTATGTATGTATGTATGTATGTATGTATGTATGTATGTATGTATGTATGTATGTATGTATGTATGTATGTATGTATGTATGTATGTATGTATGTATGTATGTATGTATGTATGTATGTATGTATGTATGTATGTATGTATGTATGTATGTATGTATGTATGTATGTATGTATGTATGTATGTATGTATGTATGTATGTATGTATGTATGTATGTATGTATGTATGTATGTATGTATGTATGTATGTATGTATGTATGTATGTATGTATGTATGTATGTATGTATGTATGTATGTATGTATGTATGTATGTATGTATGTATGTATGTATGTATGTATGTATGTATGTATGTATGTATGTATGTATGTATGTATGTATGTATGTATGTATGTATGTATGTATGTATGTATGTATGTATGTATGTATGTATGTATGTATGTATGTATGTATGTATGTATGTATGTATGTATGTATGTATGTATGTATGTATGTATGTATGTATGTATGTATGTATGTATGTATGTATGTATGTATGTATGTATGTATGTATGTATGTATGTATGTATGTATGTATGTATGTATGTATGTATGTATGTATGTATGTATGTATGTATGTATGTATGTATGTATGTATGTGTGTGTGTATGTATGTATGTATGTATGTATGTATGTATGTATGTATGTATGTATGTATGTATGTATGTATGTATGTATCTATGTATGTATGTATGTATGTACGTATGTATGTATGTATGTATGTATGTATGTATGTATATCGTGGAGCGTCAACAGTACTTGACTGTTAATTGATGGAGCGAATCAACCTCATATTATTGCAAATAGAATATTACTGACGACCACACGGGAGGGCCACTAGCGTACTAGTATCCGTCCATTTTAGACTATCCATCCGACAGTAGCCCCCTCCCGGCTCACGGATATAAAAGGCGCCCTTGTGAAGGGACCCACTGACTTAAGCTCTAGACGTTTCATACGTAGGTTCTATTGAATAAACACTTCACTTCGTATTACTAAAACAGTTGTCTTCTTTAAATTATCCCCTACTCTCTGATTATTATTCATCATCGATATCAGAAGTGGGATAGAGTTACTTTCACGCTCACAACATTTAACCAACCGAACTAATCAAGCAAGAAACAAAAACATGATGATGCAACAATACGAAATCCTGACATCCACCTACGCAAGTAAGTTTCCGGACTGGAAACAAAGGTAAGCGTTGAAACTTAATTAAAGGACGTAAACGTTCTACTAAATAAACGACCGAAATTCAATGATTTAGAAATTTTCTCTCATTAAGAGGATAAATCTCGTAAAATTACTTCATAGTGAAGGATTTACTTGAAAAATAACCAATAATGGTCAATTATCAATTGTAATTTTAACACTGACACTCTTATTTGTCTGAAATATTTCCCAGTATACTAAAGTGTTGATCTATAGCCTAAATAATTAATCACCCGTGATTTTCGAATAATACTGATTTATCACTAAAATAGTACACTTCTACAATCACCTCTCGATCTCTTTATTGTCCTTATTTGTTATTATTATAAATTTTATTATTATTTTGTTATTATTATTATTTTTATTATATTTTAAAAATTATGGCCAATAATTGGGAAGTGAGTACCTATCTTCCTACTGACGAAAATCAGGACACGGGGGACGAATTTTCCGAACCCCCATCCATCCTGGACGAACATTATACACCGCTCCCATTAGTTACTATGCCATCCACGACCTCAGAATCTATACCTCCCACGCAATCACTACTTCACCCGTTATTAGCCCCTTTTACAGACATTCTAAATGATTTTGCAACTGTCATGCGAAATCCCCCTACAACTCCGGCTATTCACGTCCATATTCCTCAGAACATAGAATTCACGAATTTTGATCCCCCACGGACTGACCCACAAATGTGGTTGCGTTCAGCACAAGCGGTCGTGGACCAACAAAATGTGCGCGAAATGCCCATTATCTTCCGGCCCTGACAACTGCCTTCAGACAGAACAGAGCAGCTATGTGGTTCTCTACAATAGAACCCGCACTACTTTCGGTTGACGATTTTTTTTTTGAGAAATTCTCAATACGTTTTTGTCATCCTGATACTCCAGTGGGGAAGTTGTACACTGTCTTTACGTCCCCTCAAAACAATATACAAAATATTATTGACAATTTAGGACCCAAAATTCGAGCCGCGACACAACATTTGCCCCCCGACCAACAATATGCCAATTTATTAGCTGCTTGGATATCAACAAAAAATGAACAATTTCGTAAATGGGCACTTGGTCAAACCCAAATATCTGAGGAAGCAATATTACGGGAATCTAGACGACTGCAACTGATTATGCGACCTTCGTTTTCGACCTCCCCAAATAATCGACAATTAAACCCCCGTCAAGGCCCGCCTACGCTTCAACAGTCCCCACATAAACGTCCCTATCCGGAATCTCGATCATTTTTTAATCCCCCCCACAAAATTTTCAAATCTGACTACTCCCCTCAATTAATCTGTAATTATTGCCACAAAAAGGGACATTCAGCAGACAGGTGCTATATTAATCCAGCTTCCACTTCCAACAAGGGCCAGACTTCCAAACCTTTTTACGGGGGTCCGGCCTCTACTCAGATACCTGGACCCTCTGGGATGAAACCTCGGGGAACAGGCGTCCGCTCGCCGCCACCCCCACGTCCGAGGTTGCCAGAACACTAGGTTTATTGATAAAAACAGGTTTATAACGACAGATTAGCTACTTCACTTACAGTACATAATATTTATTTTTCGGTCCGGAGGCTGCGCCAAAAATAGAATAACTCACGTTGTTAGAGTTTTTAAAAACTGATTTATTGGAATATAACACAATACGGACTTGATACGGACTTGGTGAAAGAAATAATAAGATGAAGATGGCTCGGACGGCGGAACAAGACTAAAACTTGGAGCCGCCTACGGGCTGTTTATATAGGATAGTAATGCGTGATCAGCAGTTTGCTGTTACAATACGCCTAGTGTCGCCTAGTGTGTACGTAACTTGTATGTATGTATGTATGTATGTATGTATGTATGTATGTATGTATGTATGTATGTATGTATGTATGTATGTATGTATGTATGTATGTATGTATGTATGTATGTATGTATGTATGTATGTATGTATGTATGTATGTATGTATGTATGTATGTATGTATGTATGTATGTATGTATGTATGTATGTATGTATGTATGTATATATGTATGTATGTATGTATATATGTATGTATATATGTATGTATGTAAGTTACGTACACACTAGGCGACACTAGGCGTATTGTAACAGCTAACTGCTGATCACGCATTACTATCCTATATAAACAGCCCGTAGGCGGCTCCAACTTCAGTCTTGTTCCGCCATCCGAACAATCTTCATCTTGTTTATTTCTTTCACCAAGTCCGTATCAAGTCCGTATTGTGTTATATTCCAATAAATCAGTTTTTAAAAACTCTACCAACGTGAGTTATTCTATTTTTGGCGCAGTCTCCGGATCGGTAGTGTTTTCTTCGACGCATACGACGTAAACTCTATCGGAACCTACATTTTACAACTCCGGTTCGGATCGGTAGTGTTTCTTCGACGAATACGACGGAACTCTATTGGGATTACCAACGGGCAAGACTCCTTACAGCATGACACTCCAACATCTGTAAGTAAACAACCAATACGAGACCTACCACTTCATCATCATTAATTTCGCACACACCCAGTGCTCATCATTATTTTCGCACACACCCAGTGCTCATCATTACTTTCGCACACACCCAGTGCTCATCATTATTTTCGCACACACCCAGTGCTCATCATTATTTTCGCACACACCCAGTGCTCATCATTACTTTCGCACACACCCAGTGCTCATCATTATTTTCGCACACACCCAGTGCTCATCATTAATTTTGCACACACCCAGTGCTCATCATTACTTTAGCACACACCTAGTGCAATTCAAACTCGCCCACACCTGGTGCGATTTTAAGTACCTTCATAAGTACTCACCAACAGTTAACTTGGAAACAAATAACTTTTGTCGTCCACTCAAGTAAACAAGTCGTTCACTCCAAGTAAACAAGTTAACTTGGACACAAATAACTTTTGTCGTTCACTCGACGGAACCTTGGCTGACAATCTTTATCTCAGCCAACTCACATCCTGTTCGCCCCGCGAGAGCCTGACGCTATCTCTCGTCTTATCGGAGGGAGAGGCACCCGCGGAGAAACTCTGACGACCTTCACCTCTCACGACCTTCACAAGATCGTAATTTAAGTTCCCGCTTCAACTACATTCGATTTCATTTCATTAATTCAACCAATTTCATTGTTTGTGCTATTTCATCTTTTATTTTGACTAATCTTTTACTCTAATTAATTGATTAATTCATAAATTTCATTTTATTTCCTTGTATTGTATGTGCATGTCTACTGTTTAACTAACTGATAACTGAATTCCACACCAAAATTCCCAAAGTCAAAGAACCGAAACCCCAAACTAGCTTTTGGGATTGGAGCTCACAACGACTCCACAGAACCATGGATTCTAATAACGTCGCTAATATTCCCCTTCCACTCGGACCACCACCAATAAATGGGGCCGCCCTGATTCGTCAGGCACTGAACCCCATACCCGAAATACCGGAAATAAATCCACCACAATTTCCCCCTGAAAATCAACCACAACTTCCACTTGAAAATCCACCACTTCCGCCCGAACACAATTTCCCACAAGTAAACCCACAACTAGGTCCAAACCAACAAATACCCCAAATATTCCGAAAAGAATATGATAGGTTAATCCCGGAATTTAACGGGGAACCCCTCGTTTTACCCAAATTTATAAAACAATGTGATAAAATATTTGAGAAATTCCACGACCACAACGACCCAGATAACTTTCAAAATGAAGTAATCATGGGGACATTCACTTCAAAGTTAGGTCCCAAAGTAACGGAAAAAATATTCATAAATTCTATAGATAACTATCAGGAACTAAGGGGAGCGCTACTTCAAACTTATAGCGACAAAAGGGATACATACACTCTATTACAAGAAATGAGTGAATTGAAACAACTCCCACAAGAGGATTGTTTCAATTTCCACGACCGTCTTTGCCATCTATTAAATGCACAGGTTGCCTACATCAAACTGAATATGGGCAGCGCTGCTCCGATTTTAACGGAGTATATGAAAAATTACGCCCTAAGAGTGTTCGCTCATGGTATTTCGGAACCATTGGGTGGCCTCTTAAGGACCAAAGGCCCAACCAGTTTGGGAATGGCCCTCACTATGTTGACAAACGACTTCAACCTAAAACCCAGGAACAAACCTTCCCCGGGGTATTCCTCCGCTCATCCGGCTTATCAACCTGCCGCTGCGTCAACGAGCCGGAACGTCCCAAGACCAAACCCCTCGTTTCAACCACAAACATCGCGCTTCACGCCCAGACCCACTCAAAACCAATATCAAACACCAGTTGCTAAAGCCTACCAACTATTGCAAAGTCTTGCCCAAGGCGGCCAGTCGAGGCCCGGCCCACCTTGGCAACCGAAACCTCAATATCAACCGAAACCTCAATATACCCCAAATCAATATCAAAACCAAACCTCCCCAAACCAAAACGTGCAAACATTTAATAGGCCTGCTCAACAACCCAAAACATCTCAACCTAATTCCCATAGAACCCCAACGGCGAAACCCCAATCTCAAAAATGGGCGCCTATGTCTTGGAGAACATCCAACCCAAATTTCCATAACCTCGAAAATGACGAACCCCAAATTCCCGACTCTGAGGAACAAAATCGGGACCATGAAACTTGGCAAATCTTACAAGATGAACAGACCCAGGACATCGACCCGATCTATGAACATAACATAGACGAAATCACAGATTTTTTAGACCACACCAGCCTCGAACCCCCACATACGACCTAATGTCACTATATACTAAATCGACTGACGAACTAACGTACATAATTATGCCTAAACTAAACCTAAAAATTCTAATCGATACTGGTGCTTCTGCAAGTTTCATAAACCCCGAAATAGCCAACAAATTTTTTCCCGACAAAATTTCCCAAAGTACTTTCCTTGTAAAAACCGTACATGGAATTTCTACCGCAAAAACTAACGCAATGGTCCCATGTGGCGAACTCTTCCAAACCAAAGGTCTAAATTTAAAATTTAACATCTTCGATTTCCACAGCAGATTTGACCTCCTCTTGGGCTTAGACAATCTTAGACTACTGCGAGCCGGAATAATGCTGCATGAAAACGTCCTAAGAACACCAAAGGTTGACATACCCCTCCAATTTTTAAACCTCAAAACCAACGAAATCCATAACATTGACAGTAGGTGCGTCCAACAAATCAAATTGAAAATAAACAATGTTAAAGAAGGTGACGCTATCGTCCCTTACCAAAAGATAGGTCCCATAGAAATACCACAATGCTTAGTACGAGTAGACAACTTCGAAGCCCATGTTCACGTCCTAAATTCAGAAGAAAAACCCACGAGACTCGTACAAACATTCCCTGTAACAGTTGAACAGATTACCCCGAACGAATTAACACCATCACACGAATCACAAAATCCGAGTCAAAACTTCAACAATTTCGACTGTCCCAAATTCAAATTCGACCTAGGACAACTCAGGATGGACCATATGAACGAGGAAGAAAAAACAGCTATCTCCCAGTTAGTAATAAAATACGCGGATATCTTTCATCAAGACGGCACTTACCTGACCTTCACAAACAACGTAAAACATGTGATTAGGACGACAGACAATGTACCGGTATACGCGAAAAACTATAGGCTCCCTGAAATATACAGAGAGGAACTAGACAAACAAATGGAGGAATTACTTCAACAAGGCATCGTTAGAAACTCTGAAAGCCCTTGGAACGCCCCCATTTGGATTGTCCCAAAAAAGGCAGACAATAGCGGTAAACAAAAATTTCGAGTTGTTGTCGATTACAGGAAGCTTAACCAAAAAACGATAGAGGACAAATACCCTCTTCCCCAAGTCTCAGAATTACTAGACAAATTAGGGAGGTGCCAATACTTTAGTACGATCGATTTGAAATCCTCATTTCACCAGATTGAGATGGATCCGAACAGTATTGAGAAAACAGCGTTCAGCACGCCCACACGCCATCTAGAATGGACTAGAGTCCCATTCGGATTGCGTAATGCACCCTCGACTTTCCAACGTGCTATTGACACCATATTACGCGGAATTGCTAACGAGTACTGTTGTGTCTACCTCGACGACATAATAGTATTCAGTACTAGCCTGCAAGAGCACATCCAACGCTTAGAAGCCGTTTTTAAACGCCTTAGGGACGCGAACTTAAAGGTACAACTCGACAAAACAGACTTCCTCAAACGCGAAGTTAGTTATTTAGGACATGTAGTAACCCCACAGGGAGTAAAACCTAACCCCGATAAAATATCAGCCATACAGAAATATCCTATTCCTAAAACACCAAAGGAAATCAAGGGTTTTCTAGGACTGTTAGGGTACTACAGAAAATTTATCAACAACTTCGCCCGACTGACTAAACCCTTAACTCAATGTTTAAAAAAGGATGCGACGATAGACATAACGGACCCCGATTACGTAAACTGCTTCGAAACGTGTAAAACTCTTCTGTGTAATGATCCGATACTTCAGTATCCTGACTTCACCAAACCTTTCCACCTCACAACGGACGCGAGTAACGTAGCATTAGGGGCTGTTCTCAGCCAAATAACTAATAATGCGGACCTCCCGATTGCCTACGCCAGTCGTACACTAAATGACTCTGAACAGAAATACTCGCCCATTGAGAAAGAACTCCTTGCAATAGTATACGCTGTGGGTTATTTCCGACCATACCTTTTTGGAAGGAAGTTCACAATCTACACAGACCATCGCCCCCTTCAGTGGTTATTTTCCCACAAAGAACCTAGCTCAAGGCTGTTCGCCTGGAAAACCAAACTTCAGGCTTACGACTTTGAGATAGTGTACAAAAAGGGAGCATTAAACACGAACGCTGACGCACTGTCCCGACCGCCGCAAACAAAATCTGTCTCGCCGAATCCAAAATCTGTCTCGCAAAATCTAAACGCAATCGAAAACGAGTATGAGTCTTCCGACTCAGTGATAGCCAACTTTGATCCGGAGGAGGGAGGAGAAACTCACTCTCACTCCGATAACTTAGAAACTTTGTCTGGCCTTACAGTACACTCGAATTTTATCGGCAACACCGTAACGACAATAAGTATCAGAGACCAACCCGTGAACCTATGCACTCATCAAATATTACTCACTACCGTACGACACCCTGTTTTTAAACCCGTTACGACGATCAAATTATTCGGAAACAAAACGCGCATGATAGTAACAGTCAGCGAATCGCAATTCGAATCCGAAATTACAAAATTTGTTAAAGAATTCATTCACCCAAAGGTCAAATATGGTATTTATTTCGAAACTGATACCTATGAGAAATTTGTGCAAGTAGTCACCAAACAATTCACCCATACGGAGATAGACATCACGAGATACACCAAAAAACTGAGGGACATACAAACAAACGAAGAACAAACCAAAATAATCCGCAACTACCATGAAGGTCACACTAATCACAGAGGAATAGAAGAAACATACGAGAAGTTAAAACGAGAATTCTACTGGCCCAATTTAATGACAACAATACAAAAATTCATTAATAATTGCGAATTATGCCTTAAGAGCAAATATGAGAGATCTCCCCTCAAAATCAAATATAACGTAACACCAACCGCCTCACGGCCATTGGAGACCCTTCACATCGATAAATTCACAATAGAAAATACGAAATTCCTCACAGTAATCTGTACATTTTCCCGTTACGCGCAAGCATACCCCCTAAACTCGTCCACAAGCATGGAACTAGTAAACGGACTCCTAAAATTTTTTACTCACCACGGTATACCTAATTCTATAGTATCGGACAACGGTGCCGAATTTCAGAGCAGCCTCATAAAGGAACTACTGGATTTACACAAAATAAACATTCATTATATTTCTTCCCAACACCCGGAGTCAAACGGAATCATAGAAAGATTCCATTCGACCCTAATTGAACACGTGAGACTCCTAAACCAACAAGAAGCGTTCAAGACCTCCAACACCCGTACCAAAGTCAATTATGCGATCATCGCATACAACAACACGATACACTCAGTATCGAAACTAACCCCTTTTGAACTACTTTACGGACACATAAACAACAGACCATTAGTAGAAATAGATTTAGATAAACTAATAACAAATAATTACCTCAACGAACACAAGGAAAAAACCAAGGCTCTTTATACTCACATGACAGACAAGTTCAAAGAACACAAAGAAAACCTGACCAACACGAAAAACATAGGACGAATAGACCCCCCAGAATTGCCACCCGAAGTTTTTGTCAAAACAACACAACGTCAAAGTAAGTCAAAACCCAAATTTAATAAAGAACAGTTAAAGGAAATTGATCCAATAACAAAAACAGCCCTCATACAACCCCGTCACCACAATACTAAAGAAAAAATACATTTAACAAACATCAAACCCCCACGGAAGTTCTATCAAACCAACGTGCAAAACGCTTGGGATGATCAAGCACCGCCCTCCGAAACCCTTGCCCATAAATACGGTTTGAAAATAACAAGACAAAACCTCCTTACCTTAAAACCAGGAAACTGGGTCGATGATATGATCATCAATTTCTATATGGAACTCTTGGACGAAAGGAGTCGCAATAATAGAAATTTACCCTCGACCCACTGCTTCAACACCTTCCTTTACCCTCTACTGAAATCTGGGGCTACGACAGAGTAAGGAAATTCACGAGTAGGTCCGACATATTCGGAAAAGACTTTATCATCTTTCCGATCCATGAAAACAACCATTGGTCTTTGGTCATGGTAGACGTCAAAGAGAAAGAAATTAGGTACCTAGACTCCCTTTCTGAAAACAGACTCAAACTAGGAACAGCTAACAAAATCGCAATCGAAATCCTCGAGAACATCCAATCTTACCTAGCCTTCGAATACCTCGAGAAAAAGAATGTTATGCTCGATTCAGAAAACTGGAGAACCACCCTTCTGAGGACTGTCCCCCAACAAGAAGATAGTGTTTTCTTCGACGCATACGACGTAAACTCTATCGGAACCTACATTTTACAACTCCGGTTCGGATCGGTAGTGTTTCTTCGACGAATACGACGGAACTCTATTGGGATTACCAACGGGCAAGACTCCTTACAGCATGACACTCCAACATCTGTAAGTAAACAACCAATACGAGACCTACCACTTCATCATCATTAATTTCGCACACACCCAGTGCTCATCATTATTTTCGCACACACCCAGTGCTCATCATTATTTTCGCACACACCCAGTGCTCATCATTATTTTCGCACACACCCAGTGCTCATCATTAATTTTGCACACACCCAGTGCTCATCATTACTTTAGCACACACCTAGTGCAATTCAAACTCGCCCACACCTGGTGCGATTTTAAGTACCTTCATAAGTACTCACCAACAGTTAACTTGGAAACAAATAACTTTTGTCGTTCACTCAAGTAAACAAGTCGTTCACTCCAAGTAAACAAGTTAACTTGGACACAAATAACTTTTGTCGTTCACTCGACGGAACCTTGGCTGACAATCTTTATCTCAGCCAACTCACATCCTGTTCGCCCCGCGAGAGCCTGACGCTATCTCTCGTCTTATCGGAGGGAGAGGCACCCGCGGAGAAACTCTGACGACCTTCACCTCTCACGACCTTCACAAGATCGTAATTTAAGTTCCCACTTCAACTACATTCGATTTCATTTCATTAATTCAACCAATTTCATTGTTTGTGCTATTTCATCTTTTATTTTGACTAATCTTTTACTCTAATTAATTGATTAATTCATAAATTTCATTTTATTTCCTTGTATTGTATGTGCATGTCTACTGTTTAACTAACTGATAACTGAATTCCACACCAAAATTCCCAAAGTCAAAGAACCGAAACCCCAAACTAGCTTTTGGGATTGGAGCTCACAACGACTCCACAGAACCATGGATTCTAATAACGTCGCTAATATTCCCCTTCCACTCGGACCACCACCAATAAATGGGGCCGCCCTGATTCGTCAGGCACTGAACCCCATACCCGAAATACCCGAAATAAATCCACCACAATTTCCCCCTGAAAATCAACCACAACTTCCACTTGAAAATCCACCACTTCCGCCCGAACACAATTTCCCACAAGTAAACCCACAACTAGGTCCAAACCAACAAATACCCCAAATATTCCGAAAAGAATATGATAGGTTAATCCCGGAATTTAACGGGGAACCCCTCGTTTTACCCAAATTTATAAAACAATGT
The DNA here is from genome assembly GCA_030762985.1 of Adelphocoris suturalis. NCBI lineage: Eukaryota > Metazoa > Arthropoda > Insecta > Hemiptera > Miridae > Adelphocoris > Adelphocoris suturalis. Next base: position 852,784 of record JAUMHS010000014.1, on the reverse strand, counting down.
GATAAAATATTTGAGAAATTCCACGACCACAACGACCCAGATAACTTTCAAAATGAAGTAATCATGGGGACATTCACTTCAAAGTTAGGTCCCAAAGTAACGGAAAAAATATTCATAAATTCTATAGATAACTATCAGGAACTAAGGGGAGCGCTACTTCAAACTTATAGCGACAAAAGGGATACATACACTCTATTACAAGAAATGAGTGAATTGAAACAACTCCCACAAGAGGATTGTTTCAATTTCCACGACCGTCTTTGCCATCTATTAAATGCGCAGGTTGCCTACATCAAACTGAATATGGGCAGCGCTGCTCCGATTTTAACGGAGTATATGAAAAATTACGCCCTAAGAGTGTTCGCTCATGGTATTTCGGAACCATTGGGTGGCCTCTTAAGGACCAAAGGCCCAACCAGTTTGGGAATGGCCCTCACTATGTTGACAAACGACTTCAACCTAAAACCCAGGAACAAACCTTCCCCGGGGTATTCCTCCGCTCATCCGGCTTATCAACCTGCCGCTGCGTCAACGAGCCGGAACGTCCCAAGACCAAACCCCTCGTTTCAACCACAAACATCGCGCTTCACGCCCAGACCCACTCAAAACCAATATCAAACACCAGTTGCTAAAGCCTACCAACTATTGCAAAGTCTTGCCCAAGGCGGCCAGTCGAGGCCCGGCCCACCTTGGCAACCGAAACCTCAATATCAACCGAAACCTCAATATACCCCAAATCAATATCAAAACCAAACCTCCCCAAACCAAAACGTGCAAACATTTAATAGGCCTGCTCAACAACCCAAAACATCTCAACCTAATTCCCATAGAACCCCAACGGCGAAACCCCAATCTCAAAAATGGGCGCCTATGTCTTGGAGAACATCCAACCCAAATTTCCATAACCTCGAAAATGACGAACCCCAAATTCCCGACTCTGAGGAACAAAATCGGGACCATGAAACTTGGCAAATCTTACAAGATGAACAGACCCAGGACATCGACCCGATCTATGAACATAACATAGACGAAATCACAGATTTTTTAGACCACACCAGCCTCGAACCCCCACATACGACCTAATGTCACTATATACTAAATCGACTGACGAACTAACGTACATAATTATGCCTAAACTAAACCTAAAAATTCTAATCGATACTGGTGCTTCTGCAAGTTTCATAAACCCCGAAATAGCCAACAAATTTTTTCCCGACAAAATTTCCCAAAGTACTTTCCTTGTAAAAACCGTACATGGAATTTCTACCGCAAAAACTAACGCAATGGTCCCATGTGGCGAACTCTTCCAAACCAAAGGTCTAAATTTAAAATTTAACATCTTCGATTTCCACAGCAGATTTGACCTCCTCTTGGGCTTAGACAATCTTAGACTACTGCGAGCCGGAATAATGCTGCATGAAAACGTCCTAAGAACACCAAAGGTTGACATACCCCTCCAATTTTTAAACCTCAAAACCAACGAAATCCATAACATTGACAGTAGGTGCGTCCAACAAATCAAATTGAAAATAAACAATGTTAAAGAAGGTGACGCTATCGTCCCTTACCAAAAGATAGGTCCCATAGAAATACCACAATGCTTAGTACGAGTAGACAACTTCGAAGCCCATGTTCACGTCCTAAATTCAGAAGAAAAACCCACGAGACTCGTACAAACATTCCCTGTAACAGTTGAACAGATTACCCCGAACGAATTAACACCATCACACGAATCACAAAATCCGAGTCAAAACTTCAACAATTTCGACTGTCCCAAATTCAAATTCGACCTAGGACAACTCAGGATGGACCATATGAACGAGGAAGAAAAAACAGCTATCTCCCAGTTAGTAATAAAATACGCGGATATCTTTCATCAAGACGGCACTTACCTGACCTTCACAAACAACGTAAAACATGTGATTAGGACGACAGACAATGTACCGGTATACGCGAAAAACTATAGGTTCCCCGAAATATACAGAGAGGAACTAGACAAACAAATGGAGGAATTACTTCAACAAGGCATCGTTAGAAACTCTGAAAGCCCTTGGAACGCCCCCATTTGGATTGTCCCAAAAAAGGCAGACAATAGCGGTAAACAAAAATTTCGAGTTGTTGTCGATTACAGGAAGCTTAACCAAAAAACGATAGAGGACAAATACCCTCTTCCCCAAGTCTCAGAATTACTAGACAAATTAGGGAGGTGCCAATACTTTAGTACGATCGATTTGAAATCCTCATTTCACCAGATTGAGATGGATCCGAACAGTATTGAGAAAACAGCGTTCAGCACGCCCACACGCCATCTAGAATGGACTAGAGTCCCATTCGGATTGCGTAATGCACCCTCGACTTTCCAACGTGCTATTGACACCATATTACGCGGAATTGCTAACGAGTACTGTTGTGTCTACCTCGACGACATAATAGTATTCAGTACTAGCCTGCAAGAGCACATCCAACGCTTAGAAGCCGTTTTTAAACGCCTTAGGGACGCGAACTTAAAGGTACAACTCGACAAAACAGACTTCCTCAAACGCGAAGTTAGTTATTTAGGACATGTAGTAACCCCACAGGGAGTAAAACCTAACCCCGATAAAATATCAGCCATACAGAAATATCCTATTCCTAAAACACCAAAGGAAATCAAGGGTTTTCTAGGACTGTTAGGGTACTACAGAAAATTTATCAACAACTTCGCCCGACTGACTAAACCCTTAACTCAATGTTTAAAAAAGGATGCGACGATAGACATAACGGACCCCGATTACGTAAACTGCTTCGAAACGTGTAAAACTCTTCTGTGTAATGATCCGATACTTCAGTATCCTGACTTCACCAAACCTTTCCACCTCACAACGGACGCGAGTAACGTAGCATTAGGGGCTGTTCTCAGCCAAATAACTAATAATGCGGACCTCCCGATTGCCTACGCCAGTCGTACACTAAATGACTCTGAACAGAAATACTCGCCCATTGAGAAAGAACTCCTTGCAATAGTATACGCTGTGGGTTATTTCCGACCATACCTTTTTGGAAGGAAGTTCACAATCTACACAGACCATCGCCCCCTTCAGTGGTTATTTTCCCACAAAGAACCTAGCTCAAGGCTGTTCGCCTGGAAAACCAAACTTCAGGCTTACGACTTTGAGATAGTGTACAAAAAGGGAGCATTAAACACGAACGCTGACGCACTGTCCCGACCGCCGCAAACAAAATCTGTCTCGCCGAATCCAAAATCTGTCTCGCAAAATCTAAACGCAATCGAAAACGAGTATGAGTCTTCCGACTCAGTGATAGCCAACTTTGATCCGGAGGAGGGAGGAGAAACTCACTCTCACTCCGATAACTTAGAAACTTTGTCTGGCCTTACAGTACACTCGAATTTTATCGGCAACACCGTAACGACAATAAGTATCAGAGACCAACCCGTGAACCTATGCACTCATCAAATATTACTCACTACCGTACGACACCCTGTTTTTAAACCCGTTACGACGATCAAATTATTCGGAAACAAAACGCGCATGATAGTAACAGTCAGCGAATCGCAATTCGAATCCGAAATTACAAAATTTGTTAAAGAATTCATTCACCCAAAGGTCAAATATGGTATTTATTTCGAAACTGATACCTATGAGAAATTTGTGCAAGTAGTCACCAAACAATTCACCCATACGGAGATAGACATCACGAGATACACCAAAAAACTGAGGGACATACAAACAAACGAAGAACAAACCAAAATAATCCGCAACTACCATGAAGGTCACACTAATCACAGAGGAATAGAAGAAACATACGAGAAGTTAAAACGAGAATTCTACTGGCCCAATTTAATGACAACAATACAAAAATTCATTAATAATTGCGAATTATGCCTTAAGAGCAAATATGAGAGATCTCCCCTCAAAATCAAATATAACGTAACACCAACCGCCTCACGGCCATTGGAGACCCTTCACATCGATAAATTCACAATAGAAAATACGAAATTCCTCACAGTAATCTGTACATTTTCCGTTACACGCAAGCATACCCCCTAAACTCGTCCACAAGCATGGAACTAGTAAACGGACTCCTAAAATTTTTTACTCACCACGGTATACCTAATTCTATAGTATCGGACAACGGTGCCGAATTTCAGAGCAGCCTCATAAAGGAACTACTGGATTTACACAAAATAAACATTCATTATATTTCTTCCCAACACCCGGAGTCAAACGGAATCATAGAAAGATTCCATTCGACCCTAATTGAACACGTGAGACTCCTAAACCAACAAGAAGCGTTCAAGACCTCCAACACCCGTACCAAAGTCAATTATGCGATCATCGCATACAACAACACGATACACTCAGTATCGAAACTAACCCCTTTTGAACTACTTTACGGACACATAAACAACAGACCATTAGTAGAAATAGATTTAGATAAACTAATAACAAATAATTACCTCAACGAACACAAGGAAAAAACCAAGGCTCTTTATACTCACATGACAGACAAGTTCAAAGAACACAAAGAAAACCTGACCAACACGAAAAACATAGGACGAATAGACCCCCCAGAATTGCCACCCGAAGTTTTTGTCAAAACAACACAACGTCAAAGTAAGTCAAAACCCAAATTTAATAAAGAACAGTTAAAGGAAATTGATCCAATAACAAAAACAGCCCTCATACAACCCCGTCACCACAATACTAAAGAAAAAATACATTTAACAAACATCAAACCCCCACGGAAGTTCTATCAAACCAACGTGCAAAACGCTTGGGATGATCAAGCACCGCCCTCCGAAACCCTTGCCCATAAATACGGTTTGAAAATAACAAGACAAAACCTCCTTACCTTAAAACCAGGAAACTGGGTCGATGATATGATCATCAATTTCTATATGGAACTCTTGGACGAAAGGAGTCGCAATAATAGAAATTTACCCTCGACCCACTGCTTCAACACCTTCCTTTACCCTCTACTGAAATCTGGGGGCTACGACAGAGTAAGGAAATTCACGAGTAGGTCCGACATATTCGGAAAAGACTTTATCATCTTTCCGATCCATGAAAACAACCATTGGTCTTTGGTCATGGTAGACGTCAAAGAGAAAGAAATTAGGTACCTAGACTCCCTTTCTGAAAACAGACTCAAACTAGGAACAGCTAACAAAATCGCAATCGAAATCCTCGAGAACATCCAATCTTACCTAGCCTTCGAATACCTCGAGAAAAAGAATGTTATGCTCGATTCAGAAAACTGGAGAACCACCCTTCTGAGGACTGTCCCCCAACAAGAAGATAGTGTTTTCTCTTCGACGCATACGACGTAAACTCTATCGGAACCTACATTTTACAACTCCGGTTCGGATCGGTAGTGTTTTTCTTCGACGAATACGACGGAACTCTATTGGGATTACCAACGGGCAAGACTCCTTACAGCATGACACTCCAACATCTGTAAGTAAACAACCAATACGAGACCTACCACTTCTTCATCATTAATTTCGCACACACCCAGTGCTCATCATTATTTTCGCACACACCCAGTGCTCATCATTATTTTCGCACACACCCAGTGCTCATCATTATTTTCGCACACACCCAGTGCTCATCATTAATTTTGCACACACCCAGTGCTCATCATTACTTTAGCACACACCTAGTGCAATTCAAACTCGCCCACACCTGGTGCGATTTTAAGTACCTTCATAAGTACTCACCAACAGTTAACTTGGAAACAAATAACTTTTGTCGTTCACTCAAGTAAACAAGTCGTTCACTCCAAGTAAACAAGTTAACTTGGACACAAATAACTTTTGTCGTTCACTCGACGGAACCTTGGCTGACAATCTTTATCTCAGCCAACTCACATCCTGTTCGCCCCGCGAGAGCCTGACGCTATCTCTCGTCTTATCGGAGGGAGAGGCACCCGCGGAGAAACTCTGACGACCTTCACCTCTCACGACCTTCACAAGATCGTAATTTAAGTTCCCGCTTCAACTACATTCGATTTCATTTCATTAATTCAACCAATTTCATTGTTTGTGCTATTTCATCTTTTATTTTGACTAATCTTTTACTCTAATTAATTGATTAATTCATAAATTTCATTTTATTTCCTTGTATTGTATGTGCATGTCTACTGTTTAACTAACTGATAACTGAATTCCACACCAAAATTCCCAAAGTCAAAGAACCGAAACCCCAAACTAGCTTTTGGGATTGGAGCTCACAACGACTCCACAGAACCATGGATTCTAATAACGTCGCTAATATTCCCCTTCCACTCGGACCACCACCAATAAATGGGGCCGCCCTGATTCGTCAGGCACTGAACCCCATACCCGAAATACCGGAAATAAATCCACCACAATTTCCCCCTGAAAATCAACCACAACTTCCACTTGAAAATCCACCACTTCCGCCCGAACACAATTTCCCACAAGTAAACCCACAACTAGGTCCAAACCAACAAATACCCCAAATATTCCGAAAAGAATATGATAGGTTAATCCCGGAATTTAACGGGGAACCCCTCGTTTTACCCAAATTTATAAAACAATGTGATAAAATATTTGAGAAATTCCACGACCACAACGACCCAGATAACTTTCAAAATGAAGTAATCATGGGGACATTCACTTCAAAGTTAGGTCCCAAAGTAACGGAAAAAATATTCATAAATTCTATAGATAACTATCAGGAACTAAGGGGAGCGCTACTTCAAACTTATAGCGACAAAAGGGATACATACACTCTATTACAAGAAATGAGTGAATTGAAACAACTCCCACAAGAGGATTGTTTCAATTTCCACGACCGTCTTTGCCATCTATTAAATGCACAGGTTGCCTACATCAAACTGAATATGGGCAGCGCTGCTCCGATTTTAACGGAGTATATGAAAAATTACGCCCTAAGAGTGTTCGCTCATGGTATTTCGGAACCATTGGGTGGCCTCTTAAGGACCAAAGGCCCAACCAGTTTGGGAATGGCCCTCACTATGTTGACAAACGACTTCAACCTAAAACCCAGGAACAAACCTTCCCCGGGGTATTCCTCCGCTCATCCGGCTTATCAACCTGCCGCTGCGTCAACGAGCCGGAACGTCCCAAGACCAAACCCCTCGTTTCAACCACAAACATCGCGCTTCACGCCCAGACCCACTCAAAACCAATATCAAACACCAGTTGCTAAAGCCTACCAACTATTGCAAAGTCTTGCCCAAGGCGGCCAGTCGAGGCCCGGCCCACCTTGGCAACCGAAACCTCAATATCAACCGAAACCTCAATATACCCCAAATCAATATCAAAACCAAACCTCCCCAAACCAAAACGTGCAAACATTTAATAGGCCTGCTCAACAACCCAAAACATCTCAACCTAATTCCCATAGAACCCCAACGGCGAAACCCCAATCTCAAAAATGGGCGCCTATGTCTTGGAGAACATCCAACCCAAATTTCCATAACCTCGAAAATGACGAACCCCAAATTCCCGACTCTGAGGAACAAAATCGGGACCATGAAACTTGGCAAATCTTACAAGATGAACAGACCCAGGACATCGACCCGATCTATGAACATAACATAGACGAAATCACAGATTTTTTAGACCACACCAGCCTCGAACCCCCACATACGACCTAATGTCACTATATACTAAATCGACTGACGAACTAACGTACATAATTATGCCTAAACTAAACCTAAAAATTCTAATCGATACTGGTGCTTCTGCAAGTTTCATAAACCCCGAAATAGCCAACAAATTTTTTCCCGACAAAATTTCCCAAAGTACTTTCCTTGTAAAAACCGTACATGGAATTTCTACCGCAAAAACTAACGCAATGGTCCCATGTGGCGAACTCTTCCAAACCAAAGGTCTAAATTTAAAATTTAACATCTTCGATTTCCACAGCAGATTTGACCTCCTCTTGGGCTTAGACAATCTTAGACTACTGCGAGCCGGAATAATGCTGCATGAAAACGTCCTAAGAACACCAAAGGTTGACATACCCCTCCAATTTTTAAACCTCAAAACCAACGAAATCCATAACATTGACAGTAGGTGCGTCCAACAAATCAAATTGAAAATAAACAATGTTAAAGAAGGTGACGCTATCGTCCCTTACCAAAAGATAGGTCCCATAGAAATACCACAATGCTTAGTACGAGTAGACAACTTCGAAGCCCATGTTCACGTCCTAAATTCAGAAGAAAAACCCACGAGACTCGTACAAACATTCCCTGTAACAGTTGAACAGATTACCCCGAACGAATTAACACCATCACACGAATCACAAAATCCGAGTCAAAACTTCAACAATTTCGACTGTCCCAAATTCAAATTCGACCTAGGACAACTCAGGATGGACCATATGAACGAGGAAGAAAAAACAGCTATCTCCCAGTTAGTAATAAAATACGCGGATATCTTTCATCAAGACGGCACTTACCTGACCTTCACAAACAACGTAAAACATGTGATTAGGACGACAGACAATGTACCGGTATACGCGAAAAACTATAGGTTCCCCGAAATATACAGAGAGGAACTAGACAAACAAATGGAGGAATTACTTCAACAAGGCATCGTTAGAAACTCTGAAAGCCCTTGGAACGCCCCCATTTGGATTGTCCCAAAAAAGGCAGACAATAGCGGTAAACAAAAATTTCGAGTTGTTGTCGATTACAGGAAGCTTAACCAAAAAACGATAGAGGACAAATACCCTCTTCCCCAAGTCTCAGAATTACTAGACAAATTAGGGAGGTGCCAATACTTTAGTACGATCGATTTGAAATCCTCATTTCACCAGATTGAGATGGATCCGAACAGTATTGAGAAAACAGCGTTCAGCACGCCCACACGCCATCTAGAATGGACTAGAGTCCCATTCGGATTGCGTAATGCACCTCGACTTTCCAACGTGCTATTGACACCATATTACGCGGAATTGCTAACGAGTACTGTTGTGTCTACCTCGACGACATAATAGTATTCAGTACTAGCCTGCAAGAGCACATCCAACGCTTAGAAGCCGTTTTTTAAACGCCTTAGGGACGCGAACTTAAAGGTACAACTCGACAAAACAGACTTCCTCAAACGCGAAGTTAGTTATTTAGGACATGTAGTAACCCACAGGGAGTAAAACCTAACCCCGATAAAATATCAGCCATACAGAAATATCCTATTCCTAAAACACCAAAGGAAATCAAGGGTTTTCTAGGACTGTTAGGGTACTACAGAAAATTTATCAACAACTTCGCCCCGACTGACTAAACCCTTAACTCAATGTTTAAAAAAGGATGCGACGATAGACATAACGGACCCCGATTACGTAAACTGCTTCGAAACGTGTAAAACTCTTCTGTGTAATGATCCGATACTTCAGTATCCTGACTTCACCAAACCTTTCCACCTCACAACGGACGCGAGTAACGTAGCATTAGGGGCTGTTCTCAGCCAAATAACTAATAATGCGGACCTCCCGATTGCCTACGCCAGTCGTACACTAAATGACTCTGAACAGAAATACTCGCCCATTGAGAAAGAACTCCTTGCAATAGTATACGCTGTGGGTTATTTCCGACCATACCTTTTTGGAAGGAAGTTCACAATCTACACAGACCATCGCCCCCTTCAGTGGTTATTTTCCCACAAAGAACCTAGCTCAAGGCTGTTCGCCTGGAAAACCAAACTTCAGGCTTACGACTTTGAGATAGTGTACAAAAAGGGAGCATTAAACACGAACGCTGACGCACTGTCCCGACCGCCGCAAACAAAATCTGTCTCGCCGAATCCAAAATCTGTCTCGCAAAATCTAAACGCAATCGAAAACGAGTATGAGTCTTCCGACTCAGTGATAGCCAACTTTGATCCGGAGGAGGGAGGAGAAACTCACTCTCACTCCGATAACTTAGAAACTTTGTCTGGCCTTACAGTACACTCGAATTTTATCGGCAACACCGTAACGACAATAAGTATCAGAGACCAACCCGTGAACCTATGCACTCATCAAATATTACTCACTACCGTACGACACCCTGTTTTTAAACCCGTTACGACGATCAAATTATTCGGAAACAAAACGCGCATGATAGTAACAGTCAGCGAATCGCAATTCGAATCCGAAATTACAAAATTTGTTAAAGAATTCATTCACCCAAAGGTCAAATATGGTATTTATTTCGAAACTGATACCTATGAGAAATTTGTGCAAGTAGTCACCAAACAATTCACCCATACGGAGATAGACATCACGAGATACACCAAAAAACTGAGGGACATACAAACAAACGAAGAACAAACCAAAATAATCCGCAACTACCATGAAGGTCACACTAATCACAGAGGAATAGAAGAAACATACGAGAAGTTAAAACGAGAATTCTACTGGCCCAATTAATGACAACAATACAAAAATTCATTAATAATTGCGAATTATGCCTTAAGAGCAAATATGAGAGATCTCCCTCCAAAATCAAAATATAACGTAACACCAACCGCCTCACGGCCATTGGAGACCCTTCACATCGATAAATTCACAATAGAAAATACGAAATTCCTCACAGTAATCTGTACATTTTCCCGTTACGCGCAAGCATACCCCCTAAACTCGTCCACAAGCATGGAACTAGTAAACGGACTCCTAAAATTTTTTACTCACCACGGTATACCTAATTCTATAGTATCGGACAACGGTGCCGAATTTCAGAGCAGCCTCATAAAGGAACTACTGGATTTACACAAAATAAACATTCATTATATTTCTTCCAACACCCGGAGTCCAAACGGAATCATAGAAAGATTCCATTCGACCCTAATTGAACACGTGAGACTCCTAAACCAACAAGAAGCGTTCAAGACCTCCAACACCCGTACCAAAGTCAATTATGCGATCATCGCATACAACAACACGATACACTCAGTATCGAAACTAACCCCTTTTGAACTACTTTACGGACACATAAACAACAGACCATTAGTAGAAATAGATTTAGATAAACTAATAACAAATAATTACCTCAACGAACACAAGGAAAAAACCAAGGCTCTTTATACTCACATGACAGACAAGTTCAAAGAACACAAAGAAAACCTGACCAACACGAAAAACATAGGACGAATAGACCCCCCAGAATTGCCACCCGAAGTTTTTGTCAAAACAACACAACGTCAAAGTAAGTCAAAACCCAAATTTAATAAAGAACAGTTAAAGGAAATTGATCCAATAACAAAACAGCCCTCATACAACCCCGTCACCACAATACTAAAGAAAAAATAACAAACATCAAACCCCCACGGAAGTTTTATCAAACCAACGTGCAAAACGCTTGGGATGATCAAGCACCGCCCTCCGAAACTCTTGCCCATAAATACGGTTTGAAAATAACAAGACAAAACCTCCTTACCTTAAAACCAGGAAACTGGGTCGATGATATGATCATCAATTTCTATATGGAACTCTTGGACGAAAGGAGTCGCAATAATAGAAATTTACCCTCGACCCACTGCTTCAACACCTTCCTTTACCCTCTACTGAAATCTGGGGGCTACGACAGAGTAAGGGAAATTCACGAGTAGGTCCGACATATTCGGAAAAGACTTTATCATCTTTCCGATCCATGAAAACAACCATTGGTCTTTGGTCATGGTAGACGTCAAAGAGAAAGAAATTAGGTACCTAGACTCCCTTTCTGAAAACAGACTCAAACTAGGAACAGCTAACAAAATCGCAATCGAAATCCTCGAGAACATCCAATCTTACCTAGCCTTCGAATACCTCGAGAAAAAGAATGTTATGCTCGATTCAGAAAACTGGAGAACCACCCTTCTGAGGACTGTCCCCCAACAAGAAAATTTCGATGACTGTGGTGTGTTTATGTGCCAATTTGCTAAAAAACTAACACATAAAGAAGCCCTGTCCTTCGAACAAAAGGATATTCCCCAACTTCGAGAACAAATGTGTTCCGAAATTTTAAAGGTTTCACTGTCCTAAAACTACTTATCGATTTTCATTGTTCCAGGATCGTTCTCTCCCCTTTTCTCATGGCGACGTACGGAATCGAGGTTATCGATGTAACCTCAAACCCTGGGCTCATTGCAAGTGAATATGAAACCCGCAAAAATTGTCTAGGGCTACCACACCCTTTCACACTATTACGACCTCAATCAAATTTTGGATCAACTCAACCTCCTGCGACTGACTTACAACGAAACTCTCAAAACATTCCACAACAGTTCCCACACGCCGCCGAAAAAACAATGATGCTCACAGCCACCGTAAACCACACCTTCAGACTTATAGACCAGAAACTAGACAATATCATAATAACTCCACCCAAAACTAGATCTAAACGGGGACTGATTAACGGGCTAGGCACGTTAGTAAAATTCATCACTGGTAATCTAGACTCCCGCGATGAGGAGAAATACAATAAAATCCTGAACCATTTATCAAACAAGCAAGAGGACCTTCAGGAGCAAATAAAGTCACAGTATTCTATCAACCAAGCAATATTAGAGAATTTTAACAAAAAACCATAGATACCATAGCACACAATAACCGCGTGATCATCAAAGAATCAAGACATCTCAAATATATAAACTTGGAGTTAGGACGAGTCAACGCAATTATCACTACACTAGAACACCTTCAAACGCTCCTCAACCTACTTCTAAGAGCGCTCTACAAGACATTGAAAACTCACTCACATTTTGCGAACTAGGAAAATTACATCCTAGCATAGTCAACTCTCGGGAACTCTTCACTGAATTACAAAGATTGTCCAAATTCTACGGCAACACGTTCCTAGATTACTCCAATAAGGCCCTGTTTGAGATTCAATCCTACATTCAAGTCCAATGTTTCGTGGGAAGTAGCGAAATCATTTACTTCTTAGATATACCCATTGTGGACCCAGAAAATTTCGATTTGTATTACGTGGAACCCTTACCAACACAGTTAGAAAACGCTCAAATAGTAACCATCATCCCAAAGAAAAAATTCTTCCTCAAATCCCAAACAAGCTCAAGAATCGTAGCATTACGCCACGAGTGCCCTACCGGTCACCTATCTCTCTGTCCAAGTCACCTAACATCGGAATTAGATCTACCATGCGAAATTCAATTCCTACAAACAGGTTCCACCACTCAATGCAAGTACGTCAATCTTGACATCCCCACCAATTACGTGAACTTAATACCGGGAAATCAACCAATACCTTCTTGTCTTCCCACACGGAGATACGATTCAAATTATTAATACAGACGGGACAGAAGTCCGAACCCTATACGGAATCCATCTCGCGAAACCAGGGACGGACCGATTAGTATACCATGACCAAACTTTGTTTGCCCCCCGAAAGGAACTGTCCGGCCGACCCCTGATCATGAACTCCATCAAACTACAATTACAACCCTCTCAATATCCGGAATCGGAAATTCAACTAAAAGGTCTCGACCTTAACCTAGTTCACATGCCCGATGCCCGCGCAATTCCCATCTCGTATTATGAGAAACTCAAAACACCCAGCCTTTGGACCATCCTCCCTGTACTTATTCCTCGTGTCATCTCGTCACATACGTTATGACCCAGTACTACCGCCACAAAAGAAAAGTTAGGCTTCTCCCCAAACCATCAGTAACCGTAAGTTATTGTGCAAAAAACAGTAGTACAGTACAATACAATACAGTACAAACATCTGTAACCTAATTTCTGTAATTTGTAATCAAAAATCTGTTTTTCTCTGTATTATCATGTAATAGGTTTTAGGTTGTACTTTGTTATTGTACTAATTTTCATACTAGTATTTTTGTATTAATTTGTATTAATCTTGTATTTTTGTATTTTTGTAATTTTGTATTTTTGTATTAAACACACACACACACACACACACACACACACACACACACACACACACACACACACACACACACACACACACACACAAACACGCACGCAAGCACGCACACACACACTTTTTTTTTTTTTTTAATTAGAAATCTCCCCTCAAAGACGGAGGGGGCACGCCATTAAACTGAAAAATAAACAAATAAAATAAAAGTGGGGAGGACGCCCAGGTTTACCCGACGCCGGCTCTAGGGATAAGGGAAGTTGCAGGACGAGGAGGAAGATTGGGATGAAAGGAAGTGCCCCTATAGAATGACCACCAGTTCAAGTAAGAACCCCTCAGGACGCGGGTGGTGATACCACGGAGTGCTCCTGCCGAAATGCCCAACTCGAGTAACTCCGTGGCAGTTTTCCCGCACCACACCCCGCGCCATGACACGGTCGCGGCAATGACCTTGATGTTATTAGGTGCCACTCCTTTTAGCTCAGATATCGCTTGGCGCAGATCATTTCTATCATATTTACTTTTCTTAGCCCGCCAGGTCTGCTCCATGTCCACGCTGCCACTGACAACCTGGACATCCAGGATTATGGCAGACCCATCGGGCTTGATCGCAACGATATCTGGCTCCTTGCCCCAGTCACTCGGCATGTGGTATAGTCTCTCCCTTTCGAAATCCCAACCGCTAGATGACAAAGCACCTGCTATCTGCTTGGCAACCGCATCGTGACGTAAAATGCGGCCACCGTGAGTATGAGGACACTGCTGCACCACATGATAAAGATTCTCATTTTTACCCCAACAGGCACGGCAAAGGGTGTCTACTGTCCCGCGACCACTCCTCGAACACCTCACCGAGGTGACTAACGTAGCCACCCGGACAGCGTGAAAATGGCGATAGTCGTGGGCCCTAATGCCCTCTGAAGCCCATTCCACCCACTGGGTTGAGGGGGATTCAGAGCACTGACTCAGCAGATGAGCTGGGTTTTGGAGCAGTTGGTGTTGCTCGATCGCACCTCAACAACTGCTGCCGGACAAAGTCCAGGTCAGCAGCAGTGTGGGCCACCTCCCAGGTCGAGCCCCTAAGGGCAAGCAGGCGCTGGCGGCGTAAAGATGGGATGCTGGCAGATAGAGAGACAATACCGAGCCCACCGGCCTTGACCGGTGCGTGGATGTAAGCACTTGGGACACCAGGTGGAAAGCCTAGCCAAGTGCGCACAGCAGAGCGCACTTCACGATCTAACTCAAGCAGCCTCCCCGCAGTAAGCCTTCCAAAGACTAACCCATAGGTTAGCTTTGGCAGTAAGTACGTGCGAAGGAGGCGCAGCTTCTGCTGTGGCTTCAATGGAGCCTTGGTGACACGAGCTAATGCTCCACCAAGGTCCAAACGGCTTGCGGCTATAGTGGCCACACCCATGAAGTCGACCCCAAGGTACCCCCAGACCTCCAACACGGATCGGGCGGGGATGGGTGTCTGTCCTAAGACAAAGCACTCCTCATCCGCCACCTTCACCTTATGTTGGCGGCCCGACGGGACCAAGGAGACCGACCCACACTTAGAAGGGTTGACCACTAGACCACAACTGGCTAGCTGCTCAGCAAAGGCATTGAGGGCAATCTGCAAGCCCTCGCGGGTTTCTGCGAGTAGGATGACATAATCGGCAAAAGCCAATGCACCTACTCGCACCCCAGGGGCGAGATCAAACCCTATTTCATCTGGCAGCTTACCCAAGGCTGTATCCACGACCAGGTTGAAGAGGAGTGGCGACAGTGGATCCCCCTGGCGTACCCCACGCCCAATGACAATACCCCCAGACATCTTGCCTCCTGCCTCGAGGACCGTCACGCCTTCGTGGTACAGATAGGCAACATACTCAATTAAACGAGCAGGGGCCCCAACACCACGAAGACAATCGGTCAGGGCAAAGTGGCTAACTGTGTCAAAGGCCTTAGCGACGTCCAGAGGGGCAAGATGGAGCTGCCGTTTCTTGATGCGGGCCAGCGAAATGACAGTTTGGAGAACTGTTAGGTTCTCTGCTGTGCCATCCGCTGGCTGAAATGCTCTCTGGACGTCACCTATGACACCAGCCACTTGAAAGCGAGATGCCAGAATCTTTTGAAAGTGGCGGAAAACTACCGATGATATTGAAATCGGACGGTAGCCTCCAGGCCCACTTCCTCCTCTCTTTGGGATAAATATGGTTCGGGCACGGGTCAACGATTTCAGGGGCCTTCCCGATAGAAGTAACAGGTTGAGGATAAGCAGCTTGACACATTTTGGAGCATTATTCCAGCATCGGGCAGAAATACCATCAGGTCCAGCAGACGTGGAGTTTTTGACACGGCACTTATGTGCCTCGTCATGAAGTACCGGCGTGCACATAATGCCACGTAAGGAATCCCTGGTGGAAGCTGGGGGTACCATCGGCACACCAGGGTTGTGGCTGGGAGCACTCAAAAGTTTCTCCCAAAATTCCACAAGCTTTTGGAGTGGGGGCAAAACTTGTTCATCCCCAGCTCCCTCCAGTACCTCCGTAGCTACACGAGCCGGATGCTTCCTCCACAATCTCTGGACCCGCTGGTATTCCCGCCTCCTTGCTTGCTTAGCTGCTTTGCGACCTCCACGGGGCACCAACACAGGAGGATGTCCTCCCTGATGCCTCGCCACGGTCGCATCCCCAACCTGTGGGAAGATCCTCTGTACGTAGGCCGCGACCTCCTCTTCCAAGCCAACAGGCCTCTCAACAGCCCGCCTCGCCAGTTCCAGCAGGTAGGCACTCTCATAACCATCAATACGACCTACCTGCTCCCCGAGCCTCAACACTTCAGTCTTCAAATCCTCGAGAAGACCGGAGGTCTCGGGGGAGGATTGCTGAATGGCAGGCTGTTGTCCCACGCCTGTCGGAGATGCGGGGGAGGCCCCACTGCTATTTGCCAGGATTGCATCCTGGACAAGCTGCTTATAGTGGGGCCTCAGGCGAAGAGATTGGATGGCAGAAAGCGAGCGCATGGGAAAACGTGCCTGAAGGAATACATTAATATTTCGTACCCCATTAAGCACAGCCTCTGCCTCCTCTGCTGCCATTTGCCGCAAATCCTCAGAAGCATACCTGGGCCGCTCTCGCTCTGTATCAATTGCAGCGTTGGCCTGTACAGGATGCTTCTGCCAGATGTGGGCACTGAGGCCACGCTTGGAACTGAAGGCTCTCTCACAGTGGGCACACTGATGGACATCTCCAGGGGCATTGGAAGAGGAAGAAGGGTAGGAAGAAGAGGAGGAAGAAGAGGGAGAGGATGACCGACGCCCCTGCCTGGGGCGCCCCCGAGCGCCTCCCCTAGAACCCCGCTGGCCAATGGGCGGGCGGGGGTTATGAGGCTCTCTATTATTTGTATCCATAACGGGGGAGACGATAAAATAAGGGTCGGGAGACCCATTGACATGAGCCTCCCCCCTAAGCGCCAGAGGGTCATTCTGCCACCCTCTGGTAAACCAGAGGGTGCCCGGGTTGCACGACGGGGACGTATGACCATGACTTGGGTAGGGATAAGAAGGAGCTCCGAAGAGATAAAAAACACCAACAGTTACCCTACCTCAGCAACAAACACACACACACACACACACACACACACACACACACACACACACACACACACACACACACACACACACACACACACACACACACACACACACACATACATACACACA
>JAUMHS010000014.1:802072-835118 GCA_030762985.1 Adelphocoris suturalis | reverse complement strand
AGGAAGTTCCTGACTGCGAATCTTATGCCATTTGGATATTATTGTACCTACCTACCTAACTTTTTAGTGAATGATCTTAAAAGACGAAGCAATTGCAGTGGCTCCAACAATTTTAAAATCAATATTTTCCAAAATGTTCTTTAATAAAATCCGTTTTAGGACATTCTGAAACGAATCCTAAAGTTTAAGTTTTTTTGTATAGGTACAAATATATATATGAAAAAGCGTTTAACTCTGGGATTTTCTTCAGAATGTCTCAAAATGGATTTCAATTAAGGAAATTTTGATTTTAAAATGTTTGGAACCACTACAATAGCTTCATTTTCTACAAACTTTCCTGACAACTTGAGGTTCTTAGCTACAACAAATCTCACTAGGTTTGAAACCTTCTCTGTGGTTTTTGGCTTTATAAGAAAGAATGTTGCAGGAGTGGGAAAACGGAAGGTAGACCTAAGGTTCTACAGTCTAATAATTTAATAATGATTAATTTTACACATTATCCAAGTACCTCCTACTACTCAATAGTACCTACCATGTAGTGCCTTCTTTTCGCATTAGTCGTTCATTATGGTTACTTAGCAATATTAGTTTATAACGTAGGTAATAAATCAGCTTTCCCTCAGAATACAGCGGCTTAGGGTTCATGAGATGTTGTGATAAAATGAGAGTATTCCAAAAAGTGGTGAACGATTTTCCTGCTATGACAACTAAGGGAGTTAGGTACATTTCCCTAGCAATGTTGTACGTAAAAATCAATAGAATTGCGATATTTTTGCCGTAAAGTAATGGTCGGAAAAGAAATGGAATCGTCCTGTTAATCATTATTAATCACTAGCGCATCCTTATGTCCAGGCAAAGCTGAAAACCTAATTGTCGAGAATTGACACACAAATTGACACACAAATCAATGACCACACGGCCTCACCACGGCCATTAAATAAAGGAGAAGAAGAATAAGAATGTGTATGTGTTTACTTTTTACTGTTTTGTATTTACCGGATCGGATGGGTGCTAAATTTACTTAATTCAAATATTTCCTTTCTTACTGAAATTTTCCGAGTGTGAGTTGGCACAAATATTTCCATGTTTTAGAACTATTATCTGTATGGTGTAAGCAAATTTAGTTACGATCAACAGCGCTCTTAGCTTGTTTTGTCTGCTCATAGTAAATGTTCGGCTCTGTTAAGTCAATTCCAGTCTAATAATGCCTAATTGTGCGGTTTTCGGGTGCATTAGAAACAACAGGAATTCTAGGGACGTTAAATTTTACACTTTTCCCAAGAATAAAAGCCTCAGCGAGCAGTGGAAGAACTTGTGCAGAAGGAAGGACGAAATTAACGTGCAAACTGCGACTGTTTGCTCGGTTCATTTTTCGGAGGACAGCTTCGAACTACCGCTAAGGTAACCACTCAGAAAAATATTATTAAACTTATTGTAACATTCTAGAGTTGTTGAGGGTGAGAATGAGAGGTTTGTTGCATTTTTCCGATAGTTTGTCGCATTTTTCTGTAGAGATAGACCCATCAGAGCGTACACAACGAGGTGACTCATAGCAGAAGTTCTTGCTATGCCCGAATTTTCGGCACTACAAGCATTGAACAATTTCTTTTTTTTTTGGCCTCGGCGCTTCAGATAAGGAGAGTCTCCCGGGAGCCCACCTAAAGGCACAACTAGCGTTCCTTCTGGCATTCTGGGCAACTTACAGTACTACTAGTCAGCTGATAGTGAATCATTGGTAATGTGTCATTGTTGATGTCGCGAATCATACATAGGTGCTTTAGATTTCAGGTTCAGGCGGTTGTTGTTATTCTGTGGTTGTCACTGTCACGAGTTTTCTCGCCTGGTTTCACGTTCCTTCGTTGATATAATAGATACCTATCGGGTTCCTTCTTTGAGTATTAATAAGATGGAGGGCTCTGAACTCAACGCTGTTTCCCTGTCAAGGCATACGTGCCACAACAGTCGAGTTACCGTTGCTCATATATATGTGCCTACATGTACCTATATTTATTGAAAGTTTTTTGCTAACTATATGTGATATTATGACTTCAATACCACCAATATTATTCATTTACGCAGTGCGGGCTAACCTACTTTTTTTAAAGAACGAAGTAAAGTTCCTACTAAACCAAGGTTGCCTATCATTTTCAGCTATTTGGCTCGTCCCGAAATTTCATGTTTCCAAAGAGATTCAGATTTTCAAAAAGAAAGGACGAGTTCCTTAGCCGTCCCGATCAGATTGATGCTGTGGGTCGAATTTCGGAAAATGAAGTTGGCCACAAAACCATAAAAGCATTTTTGGTCGACAATTATTTCATCACCTTTTTAACGTTGAGTCTGTTGAGCTTGGTTAAAAACTGTCCCAATCACACCCAGAGATCCTAGCAAGCACACAGAGACGGTTGAATTAGTTATTATTAACTCTCGGAAAACTTACATAGGTATAGCTACCTAACAAAAAGGACATTCCTTAGATAGAAGGTTGAGATTTTCCAGCGATGGTACATATAACTAAAACTAAACTGAGAACTAAAAGAGCAAATTTTCGTTAACTTTCTCTCCTCTTTTCGGGACAAATTATCGGCCAATTATATACGAGTATGTAGGAATTGTACAAGAATTGTCGCGAACACAAAGCTTCCACTTTTTGTTTCGCAAAGAGCAAAATACTGATAGCATGGAGGCAAAAAGAGATCTGTCCTAGACGCTTGACATGAGTGTAAGCGAGGAGAGCTGCAAAAAATGAAACATCAAGATGTACCTATGTACAGTCAACACTTATTAGGTAGGTACCTACTACCTACCTATACAAACTAGGTATGAACCCTACCTATACAAACTAGGTACTTCTTCAAACGCTAAACACTAATTCAATCTCTGAAGCTATCTATCTAATCCTATTTTGAGATGGTTGCCAACAACTTAACAAAATTACTCGTATTGGATCCATTTCGATACCTAACTCACGAATTCTCCCAGCTTCACTAAAAGGCAACGAGATTCAAGTGTAAGCGGGAAGCCGGCGAATACACACATCAGGCACCCGATCAGCTGACTAGTAGCCCGGAATGCCAGAAGGATGCGCTAGTTGTGCCTTTAGGTGGGCTCCCGCGAGACTCTTCTCTTCAGATAGAGAAAATATTGACGAATTGTTACAATCAATCAAATCTATTTTTGCCTCAAGTTTGTCTTGTAGGTACAATACATTGTTGTATATGAGTTGCCTCTTAAAATACAAACAAACAAAATACTTCAAAATTAATTAATTTTTCAGTTCCTTGCTATATACAATTCCATCGTTTACAGTTGAATAAATTATAAAGCTTATAGTTACTTGAAATAAATCAAAACTTAATCACAACTAGAAATGCAAATACGTATTATGAATTACGGTTCTAAAGTAAAACAATAATAACACTTCAATACAATCCCAAACAATTATTTCCACCTACACTCCATTTTTCTATTTTCAATAATCTCCGCAATATAAAAAAGCAGTATACAAACACAAATCATAGTCCGTTATGGTGTGAAAGGAAAACATTATTCTTCTCACAGACCAGCTTCTTCAATAAGGTCACCCAAAAACATTCTAATTCTGGTATATGTTAAAAGGAACTTTCCAAACATTTTGGTTTCATCCAATCCTTTACATATAAGGATTCTAAGTATTTCGTATCTAGAGAGCCACCTATACCCAAAGTACTTAAATCCTATCCATTGCAAGCTGGGGACATTCGCCTATTACGTGCTCTATGGTTTCATTTCTCTTTATATTGCATAAAACACACTTTTGAGTCTGGTCTACTTTCAGATATTTATTCTTGAAATTTAGTTAAAGTATACCTTGGTGCGACAGTCTGACTTGAGCGATTAATTTTTTATATATTATCAGCATATCAATGTCAAGGTTTACCTACTCACTCATACCCCCCTGTATTTCTTGGTATAGCGTGGAATAGGAAGAACGATTTATGCTTTCAATATCAATATATTCATATCTCATTGATATTGATAGGGAGAATATTGACGAATTGTTTGGATTTGGTTTAAGATCCAGGAAAAATAACGGTAGAGTTTGTTTTGTGATGGGATGCATTACTGGGATTAGTTGCACAACTCGTAACCTTTAGCTTTTAGCTCTGCTAAAACAAATTCGATGCTACTAGTTGGATGTAGCCCCCTGATTACTACACGAAAGTTCCGATCATTTTGACATTTTATGTCTTGGCTTTGACACATAAACAAAAATAATAAAAAACCTTAGTAAATTAGTTCTCATGTCATAGATTTTGGATTGTCTCGACGAAATTGGGTACGCCCGTATCATGTAAGTAAACGTCTGGGTGATGTGATTGATAAACTACAACGATTTCATAATTTCTCCCTTGAGAGGGAAAAACATTAAATCATGTTTAATGTTTTTCCCTCGCAAGGGTTAGATATAAGATATAATTTTTTAAGGTCAAGAAAAAAGAAAAGATTCTAATTAACCAAAACAATTTATTATATTTATATACATTTTTATTTTACCATTAGATATTTCCGATGGGACTCATACCAAAGTACGCTTGCATACGAGTCTGCAACACATTGGGACATTTTATGTCTTTAGTTGCAGACTCGTATGCAAGCTCTAAGAGAAACTCAGCTGATCCGGACCCTGGGCATCGTCAAGTAAATGTCCTAAAGAGGCTACATACGAAATTACAGCTTCCTAGAGCGTAATGCATAGAAATTAGCTTTAAGAGCCACTCATCTGATCCGGACCCTGGGCATCGTCAAGTAAATGTCCTAAAGAGGCTACATACGAAATTACAGCTTTCTAGAGTGTAAAGCATAAAAAATAGCTTTAAGAGCCACTCATCTGATCCGGACCCTGGGCATCGTCAAGTAAATGTCCTGAAGAGGCTACATACAAAATTACAGCTTCCTAGAGTGTAAAGTATAGAAATTACCTATTAAAATGATTTAACCACCGCTTCACAAATCAAACCGTTCTCGCAATATTCGGATCACCTGCTATGAATCAAATCATCGAAACACCAACTCAATGAAATCATCAGAAATTAACAAGCGGTTGCAATCATGTTCACAATATCAATTATTGAGAATGATCACCTGAGTGTACACAATTATTCAAATAACCATGCTCATAACTCAGCTTGTTGGCCACGCACTTCGCAGTAGTTAACATAATATGGTTGGATAAATCGAGAGCTTTCGAACGAATGGTCAACGAATTTTGTGGGATGAAAAACGACGAAGTACCATTTCCCTAGCAACGACTCGGTTGTAAGCGGAAATCATCAGAAAAAAAAAACGTTGCAGATTTGCGTGTCGTGTCGGAATTCACAGAACGACCCCCAGCCCTAAAACATTAAACATGTTAAAAAATCGTCACGTAAACTGTTGACGAAAGTTGTCCCAGTTGTTTTCTGATGATTTCCGCTTACAACCTAGTCGTTGCTAGGGAAATGGTACTTCGTCGTTTCTCATCCCACAAAATTCGTTGACCATTCGTTCGAAAGCTCTCGATTTATCCAAACATATTATGTTAACTACTGCGAAGTGCGTGGCCAACAAGCTGAGTTATGAGCATGGTTATATGAATGATTTTGCACACTCAGGTGATCATTCTCATTAATTGATATTGTGAACATGATTGCAACCGCTTGTTAATTTCTGATGATTTCATTGAGCTGGTGTTTCGATGATTTGAATCATAGCAGGTGATCCGAATATTGCGAGAACGGCTTGATTTGTGAAGCGGTGGTTAAATCATTCTAATGGGTAATTTCTATACTTTACACTCTAGGAACCTGTAATTTCGTATGTAGCCTCTTTAGGACATTTAGTTGACGATGCCCAGGGTCCGGATCAGATGAGTGGCTCTTAAAGCTAATTTCTATACTTTACACTCTAGGAAGCTGTAATTTCGTATGTAGTCTCTTTAGCACATTTACGTGACGATGCCCAGGGTCCGGATCAGCTGAGTGGCTCTGGCTCTTAGAGCTTGCATACGAGTCTGCAACACATAACTTGTCTTCAACTAAAGACATAAAATGTCACAATGTGTAGCAGACTCGTATGCGAGCGTTTCTTTAACTAGAATTCTCAAAATGAACCGTAATTGTTGGCCAAGAACATGTCTAGGAGAACTAATAACATACGACCAGGAAGGCTTAAACAATTAGATATCATTGAACTGGGCCACTGGGTTGAGGTTTTTGATGAGCGAAATGACTGGAATGACATAGTTAATGAAGATGCAAAATTAAAAAATATGATTAAAAAATATAACAACCATTGCCTATTACTGGATATTCAAAAAAGTCCAGTCATGCAGTATGACCCCATGAGCGAATTTTTGAAGAAATCTTCGATTATTTCGATTTTTGACTGATTTTTCAACTTTGAAATTTTTGAAAACTCGATACATATTCTTATAGGAAATTTTACGCTGATTCCGAATATACCACATGTTAGTATGCTGAAAAAATTATTTCGCACAACAAATCGCAAAAAACAGTTTTTTTTTTAATTTTTGACTACATTTTTGAAAATTTCAACCCGATCATGCTGGCCAACGAACTTGAACTTTCGTTTTGTGTCCTTAACATTTTAAAATTTGTTTGAAGTTTCTAGCACAATTCTACGGACAGTTATCGTCTGGAATGACACATACATACATATATACATACATACATGTATACATACATACATATATACATACATACATTAAAAAAATGCGTTAAACTTCAGAATAGCCTGAAACGGATTTCTGCATAAAATTTTTTCAAAAAATCACATTCTACAAATTTTGAGGCGAGAGCAATAGCTTAATTTTCTTCAAAAATTCGCTAAAACTTATGAAGCGCTGTTCAATAATTTTTTTAGGTATATTTTAGACTACGGAGGTAGAGAAAAATATTTGGGGGCATTTAAGTATATGGGTGATTCTCACAGAAAAGGTCAGTTTTGAGTTTGACTTTTGAAAAAAGAAAAAGTGATCGAATCGAGCTGAAAAAAATCACAGATGCTCTCTATATCGTATGTATCGAAATTCGAAGCAAATCCAAACAGTAGCGCTTTTATTAATTCAGAAAAAAAATATTTGAAAATTTAGGCGGACAGGGCGATGATGCGACCCGTTGATTCTCACCATTTGCATCACCACCCTGTCCTGCCATCATAAAAGGAAAATTTGCTATAACTTCCAAGAAACGTTAACCCTCAACATTTCAAGTCAAAAGACCGAAAAACGTGACCACTGTAGGGCGAATCCAACAAACGAAGAATGACAGAAATTCTCGAATTAGTCCTAGTAGACCTTCACAACGTTCGGCTAAGTAGATATGTGTTTTGAATGGTCAATACGAGAATATTGGATTACTAAATGCGAGAATACGGGAATACTAGAAAATCCAAAAAACATAATAGATTTGCCTTTTTCCTCATCGTCCTGTCCTCGAATTTTCAGGAGAGGACAGGTCGATGATGGACAGGTCGATGACGATTCTTCAGTTTTTCTCAAATGTTTCACCTTGTGGCAAGCTTTTTCCCAAATTTGGCATATAACATGAAACTAGTCCGTTCGGTGCACGATAAAAATACCATAAGAAAAAATTGAGTTCAAGTACTCACTTAAAAAAAGTGGACAGGTTTTTGACGATTGTGATTGACCAATTCGCGGTCCAGCACACATCTGCTCCCGCTGATGACCACGAGTTGACTGAATTAAAACGAATGGTGGTTTTTCTGGTAACTGAGAAGCGCGCGAATAAAAAAAGCGGCAAAAAAACCCGCTAAAATTCGAAAAACAATATTGGACAGGTCGATGACGGCGATGCTCCGGACACACATATTTCCATCCAAATACACTTTTCTAGCGGTTCTACATTAATTTTATCGATCAGAAACGCATCTCAGAAATCATACTGATGTAGAAAAATTGAATAAAATCCAAACTCAAAAGCGGAAAGACCTGTAATTAAAGTTTGAAGTTGGGAAGGTCGCATTGGGACAGGACAGGTCGATGACGATTTGACTATATTTAGTTAATTTTCTATTTAAAGGAATAAACATAACCTAAAAATGGAAAAAAGGGTTCTAGATAAAAACCTATACTACAATTTAAGACCTTCGCCAGCTCCCAAATCCTTATTGGGTCGCCGCAACTGGTCCGGACATCACTTCTGCCCCTTTCTGTGAGAATCACCCTTATACAAGTGGAAAGAATGTTGGCCCAAATCAGATTAGCGTTGGGGAAGAAATCGAGGACTTTGTGCATTTTTACCTGAGATGCCCGTCCTATGCGAGGTACAGGCAACTGCATTTGAATAAATATGTGATATATAATAGCGATCAAACTGACGAAAATATTCTCTTTGACCTTTTAGACTTAAGAGATGATAAAGGTAAAATGTCAGATCTGTACCAATACTCTGTTAAATCACTAATGTTACGGGCGACTGCTCAACATGAATCCAGTGACGTGGACCCAGAGACATTATAGGACGAATGAGTCTACCTTCTGCTAGTTTGGATACCAAATTCTAGGAAAAACTCGTTAACGAGTTCAACTATATGCTTTACAAGCAGATACCATGCTACCATCCTTTAACTTTAAACAAATCCCTGGGCCGCATCCCGACTAATTCCAAAAAAACAACGGTTTACTTGTAGAAATGTTGAAAATAACTGTGGAGAGAAGCCACTACAATGAGTTGTTGTTGTCGACTGTTGTCAAGAGAATGAAAATGTTTCCTATGGAGTGGAGTAAATGATGCTATTGCTTTACGTTAAGAATATTTTAACCGGCTTATTAAAATTGTTTATAGTCCAATCGACTTAGTTTTGGAATGTAGCCAGGTACGTAAGGAGGGGGAAATTGGTAGCTTGAGACGTGAACATTTATCACATAAATCAAGCGCTTTCCAACGAGTGGCGAACGATTTATGTGCGATGAAAACTGCGGAAGTTCCATTCCCCTAGCAACGGCTGGGTTGTACGTGAACATCATTAGAAATTGTGACATCAACTTTTGCGTGACGAAAATTTTTGGTTGACATATCCGATGGCAAAGACATATCCATGTCAAAATATGCGTATGATTCTTGAAGGGGAAAAGATGTGCTTCCCGAGCAACAAAAGTGCACGAAAATGATCTGCATGTGTTGTAGGTTTTTTTGACATTGAAAATCTCAATTCCGTCTTAGTCGACGGGTCAACCGAAAATTTTGTTACAGAAATTTTGTCACGCAACCTATAAACAAGTTAGGTGTTGTTGACATTTTATGTCTTTACTATGGCACATAACTCAAAAGTGTGACGAAGAAAGCGTTTTGAAAATTTCTTATGATTTCCGCTTACAACCGAGTCGTTGCTGAGGAAATGGCACTTCGTCGTTGCTCATCCCACAAAATTCTTTGACCATTCGTTCGAAAGCTCTCGATTTATCCAACCATATTATGTTAACTACTGCGAAGTGCGTGGCCAACAAGCTGAGTTATGAGCATGGTTATTTGCATAATTGTTTACACACAGGTGATCATTCTCAATAATTGACATTGTGAACATGATTGCAACCGCTTGTTAATTTCTGATGATTTCATTGAGCTGGTGTTTCGATGATTTGATTCATAGCAGGTGGTCCGAATATTGTGAGAACGATTTGATTTTTGAAGCGGTGCTTAAATCATTTTAATAGGTAATTTCTATGCTTTACACTCTAGGAAGCTGTAATTTCGTATGTAGCCTCTTTAGGACATTCACTTGACGATGCCCAGGGTCCGGATCAGCTGAGTGGCTCTTAGAGCTTGCATACGTGAGTCTGCAACTAAAGACATAAAATGTCCCAATGTGTTGCAGACGTATGCAAGCGTTTCTGATGATTATCGTTACTCCTCTCCAATTTTACATGTTTCCAGGTAGCCAATTAGCAATTATACAGCCATGAATCATAGAACCATGCGCATCTCTCGGGCTTACGAAAAAGCTACGAGAAATCTTTCTTTTTATTTTCCCGTACAACCAGGCCATTGCTGGGGAAATGAAACTTCTGTAGTTTTCACCGGACAAAAATCGTTTTCCACTCGTTGGAAAGCTCTCGATTTATCACGCATTTCTTTCGTACTTGTTCTTCTATTCATGTCGCGATTTTGATTTTAGCGAATTTTCTTAGAAAATAAAGCTATTGCAATGGCTCCAAAATTTTAAAATAAAAATTTTCTTCATCGAAATCTGTTTTGAGGCATTCTGAAATGATTCCTGGATTTTAACGCTTTTTTATATGTATATATATATATATATATATATATATATATATATATATATATATATATATATATATGTGTGTGTGTGTGTGTGTGTGTGTGTGTGTGTGTGTGTGTGTGTGTGTCATTCCAGACGATAACTCTCGATAGAATTGAGATAAAAACTTCGTTCTTTCACCAAAAAATCAAGCATTTCAAAAGAAAGGATGAGTTCGTTGGACAACAATTTTTGAGCACATTAAATTTGTCAAATTTCGAAAAATTTACCCAAAAAATCACTATAAATCGCTAAAAACGGCCCAAAAATCGTTAAATTTCTATTTTTTTTGCAGAATTTTAGTCAAAACTAAATTTTTTAACGATTAACTAGGACATTGAAAATTTTTGCTCAAAATTATGATGAAAAACGTACTTAAATGTCATTAAAATTTGCTAAAATATCTATAAAAACTGCAAAAAAAATTAAAAATCAAAAATCCCTTCTGAATCAGTGGAATTTTATTTAGAATAAGTTTTTTTGCCATAAAATTGGTTTTTTACCATTTCTGTCAACTAAAATTGCTCCAATTTCAATGCAATTTAACATACTATAGTACGATAGATAGTTTATGAAAATTCGCTCATACGATCATGCTGCATGACTGGAACCTTTTTTATTTATGTTATGAATGGATATAGTAAACAATGCCGCTTGGTTTGTTGTCACTTGGTTGAGAAGTTAATCTTGGTCATAGTATTTGCAGACGTGCACCGTAACAGAAAATTACCTAGTTAGGTAGGTACCTACTCTGTTTTAATTTCGATAAGTAGAGAAGAGAGAGAGAGAGAGAAAGATTTATTTATTCACGAGTCAGAGCCGCTGACAAACATCCATATCGTGAATACCTCAACAAAAATATAGTGCTCTGTCTTCATTTTTACAAACAAAATATAATTTTAGAAAGCAACCATACATTTGATTGCACCGAACTCTCTCTTTCCAAATAATGTACTATCTTCTATAAATTAAACTAAACATAAATTCTGCTGAGCATGTTTTCAGCGTTGTTTGGCCCCTACTTGAATCAACCAAGTGAAAATAAGCCTCTTGTAAATTGAACGACTATAATTTTCTGGCTGTTTGAGATCTCTTGGTAAGGAATTGTAAATCAAGTGAACAAGATATTGCGGACTTCTAGATGTAAGAGTTGAATTAATTCTAGGGTTAACTGTGTTTTGGAAATATAAAAATAGATGTAAAACATATATAATACATACATTTATAATGTGTGTACATGTATATAAATAAATGTAAAACTTATATATGTAAAACATTTTTGTCGTAGATTTAAATGTATGTGGGTGATTCTCGCAGAAAAGGTCAGTTTTGAGTTTGACTTTTGAAAAAAGAAAAAAGTGATCGAATCGAGCTGAAAAAAATCACAGATGCTCTCTATATCGTATGTATTGAAATTCGAAGCAAATCCAAACAGTAGCGCTTTTATTAATTCAGAAAAAAAATATTTAAAAATTTAGGCGGACAGGTCGATGACACTAGGACAGGGCGATGATGCGACCCGTTGATTCTCACCATTTGCATCACCACCCTGTCCTGGGATCATAAAAGGAAAATTTGCTATAACTGCCAAGAAACGTTAACCCTCAACATTTCAAGTCAAAAGACCGAAAAACGTGACCACTGTAGGGCGAATCCAACAAACGAAGAATGACAGAAATTCTCGAATAAGTCCTAGTAGACCTTCACAACGTTCGGCTAAGTAGATATGTGTTTTGAATGGTCAATACGAGAATATTGGATTACTAAATGCGAGAATACGGGAATACTAGAAAATCCAAAAAACATAATAGATTTGCCTTTTTCCTCATCGTCCTGCCCTCGAATTTTCAGGAGAGGACAGGTTGATGATGGACAGGTCGATGATGATTCTTCAGTTTTTCTCAAATGTTTCACCTTGTGGCAAGCTTTTTCCCAAATTCGGCATATAACATGAAACTAGACCGTTCGGTGCACAATAAAAATACCATAAGAAAAAATTGAGTTCAAGTACTCACTTAGAAAAAGTGGACAGGTTTCTGACGATTGTGATTGACCAACCCACGGTCCAGCACACATCTGCTCCCGCTGACGACCACGAGTTGACTGAATTAAAACGAATGGCGGTTTTTCTGGTAACTGAGAAGGGCGCGAAAAAAAAAAGCGGCAAAAAAAAACCCGCTAAAATACAATTGTGACCGCGAAAATTCGAAAAACAATATTGGACAGGTCGATGACGGCGATGCTCCGGACACACATATTTCCATCCAAATACACTTTTCTAGCGGTTCTACATTAATTTTATCGATCAGAAAACGCATCTCAAAAATCATACTGATGTAGAAAAATTGAATAAAATCCAAACTCAAAAGCGGAAAGACCTTTAATTAAAGCTTGAAGTTGGGAAGGTCGCATTGGGACAGGACAGGTCGATGACGATTTGACTATATTTAGTTAATTTTCTATTTAAAGGAATAAACATAACCTAAAAATGGAAAAAAGGGTTCTAGATAAAAACCTATACTACAATTTAAGACCTTCGCCAGCTCCCAAATCCTTATTGGGTCGCCGCAACTGGTCCGGACATCACTTCTGCCCCTTTCTGTGAGAATCACCCATTTACATTTATGAATTAGCGGGAAGAAAGCATTGTCCATCTTTTAGCATATTAGCCGAAGGCTCAAAGCGGAAAGCTAACGGGGGGTCGAGGGGGCGAAGCCCCCCTGGCGGGATCAAGGAGCGCAGCCCCTTGCGAGACCCGAAGGGCCGAGTTCTTCTTTTTCGATAGATTTTCACGTACAACCAATGCCTTGCTAGGGAAGTGTAACTCCCTTAGTTTTCATAGCAGGGAAATCGTTCGCCACTTTTCGGAATGCTGACATTTTATAACAACATCTGATGATCCCTAAGCCTCTGTAGTGTGAAGGAAAGCTGATTTATTACTCTAAGGTATAAACTAATATTGCTAAATAACCATCTATATATATAAAACGCTGCAAATTATTACACAAAGGTTTATTATTTATGTATTAGACAGCCCTTCTACGTAGATCTCTGGTCCATAATTATTAAACGCCGCTTATAGTATATTTAGTATCGGAACTCGGGAGCTTCGGACCTCACAAATGGGTTCAATCCATTACAGAAAACGGAATCTCACAATTTTACGCTTTTTAATATAGTTGATAAACAAAACAATTTATTACCAAGTCATCTTTCCAACACATAAAAGTGTTACCTATACCTACTATATATTGATATCATCTAATTGTTCAAATTTCAAAAAATGTGCTGACAAAATCACAGAAAATGGCTAAGAATTGTTAAATTGATATTTTTTAGCACTGTGGTGAAATCCACCACCTCTTTTCAACAGCCCTTTTCAGGGCTACCAAAAAGAGGTAGGCACAACACAAAAATATTTATAAGACGTCGAGTTACAACTCCGTCAAACAAAATATTTCACCAGAGAGAAAATACTAAATTCTCTCTCAAAAGTGAAATATTAAAGAATAACACACAAGGCGACCTCCCCAAACATTTACTGGGCGAGAGAGATGCGACAAACATCTCGAAACAAGTCGCCTTGAATGAGAAACCTCAAACAGGAAAACTCAAGGTCGTTCAGCCACCCCCGGGGACCCCGTCACAGCGACGGACGCAGGGAAACCACCTCGAAAGACCAACTCAGCTATCATACGCACAGATACTGAGAAAACAATGTGCGAACCAATAAGATTGCACAGTCGAATTTATGAAATTAAGCGGACCAACCAGGAGGCGGCAGGAGGCGGCCACCTCCCTATAAATACCCCGCTGGGAGCCCTCCGAATTTCATTCCACTCTCCGCTCTCGACGACGACACCTCTGAAGTACGAAGAATTCTACACGCTCTACGCTGACGAACCTTCTGCATTACGAGTTCATCTCAAGAACGGCTTCCTACTGCTTTCTACAAGCTCTACCTTCTCTCCACACAGATCTCGCATTGGCATCTACGAGTCCAGTGATTATTCATCCTGCTCATTGCCCAACGTAGTTCATCTGTCAGGACGCCACCCGGTACTTCTATCGATATTCTCTTTAGCTCGTACGCCCGAGGGACGTTCCGAGCCGTGTCGCCCGGGTTTCGTAGCATTAAGCTCGTAACCGACCGCTGTGGGCACGCCGGTAAATTACTCTGCTCATCCGCTCTAATTTACCGTCTAAGGAAGCCTTTTTCAAGGCTACGAGGTAGGACCCTGACATACGAGCATTGGAAAGACGCTCTGTCAAGCGAGTCCACCTCCCAAACCCTCTATTTTTCACACATAGAGGCATCGAAACGAGCTAAAACTCGGTTATTTCGATGGAACGTCGGCCGTCCTATTTCCCCTTGCAAGGGGAGGCAGACGACGGCGAAGCCGGGCCGAGTAGCCCCCGTAGTGCTCCCTACCGGCTACACGGCGAATCCGCTGAACCCAGCGACAGCGCAAGGCGCGGTCCTCACGTCCGGACCGCCTTCTCGCCCGACGTATTCGTTCAAGAAACGTTCGATCAAGCCTCGCCTATACAAAAGATCGAGGATACCTTTCAGACTCGCTCTGAAGCCGATCATTACGATTCGACCAAGCTGTCCGAATACCCACGATATTCGACGCAGGCCTACCCGGCCGATCCGAGTGTCAAATACACTCCAAATGCACAAAAAGCGAAGGATACTTTTCAGTACCTCAACCAAGCTCAACATATTCCCCTTTCAGATATAAATCTAAGGCCGGAATATTACAAAACGGCTCAGTACCAAACTGATCGAACCCAGCACTTGCTACGCGAGCCCAGCGCTCCACGCGGCTGCGACACGAACTATTTCCCATTTCAGTCCGCCAAGCCAGTTGACCTTGGCGGATCCGCTCACATTCCTCACGGGAGTGACCCGGGGACTAACCCGCATAACCGGAATATAAATGTCCGACTTGGCCTACCTACGCCAAGTAAAACATATCTAAATCCACTACAAATGGTGACCCCGCCTTTGAACAGGCTAAACACGGAGCATTTCGTTCCCTCTTATGAAGCTAGTGGATTTCAGGGAACCACTGCGGGCGTACGACCCCCGCCGGGCCTCTACGCCCCACATCTCACGCAACATCCCTCTTCACAAAGTGGCTTTCAAGCACTTTTAGAGGAGATGGGAGATTATCAAAAACCAATCTTCCAAAAGAAGAATATCGATCGTGCACTCGCCGAGTTCGATCAATACTGCGTGCGTAAACACCTGAGAACGCAGAACGAATGCTTCTCAGCTATATACAAGTGGGTACCAGAAGAAATGAGGGAAGCTATCGACTCAGCTTACCTCACGGCACCCCACGCACCCTACGAAGAGGCCAAACAGCGCCTCCAGCGAGAATATGGGTTGTCCTTACAGGACAGGCTCCTCGCACTCGAGGACCCCGCATCTCTCGCCAAAAAACCCAGCACCAAGTACCACGAAATGTACTCGAAAGCTGTTGGGTACTTTTCAGAAGCTCTGATCACTCAAAAGTGGATCGAGACTCTACCCATCGAAGCACGAGGTATGGTCGCAGCTCAGCCTACCACGACCTCCCGGCTCGACCTAGCTGATACGCTACACGCGTACAGAACAGAGAATACTTCTCTGAACATACGAGGAGTAGAATCTACTCCGAAACCCATAAATACTGGTTTCAAAAAGGCCCTCTCGAAACAAGCTGAGTTCAAACCCCAACCAGTGGAGAGTAAGCCTCACAAACCGACGGCCTATGTCTGTCGAAACCACGCACGTTTCGGTAACGAAACTCGCAAATGTGCAGACCCAGAACACTGCACTTGGAAGACAAACACTGCTTCCAAAACTAGCAGAAAGGCTGCGACTATAAGCCAGCCTAAAACCCGGGTCTCTACCGAAAATACTCAGCGGTCGGTACAAGAAAGTACCGTTCCAACCTCCGACACAGAGAGTTCGGAAAACGAATAACTGCCAGTGTATCTGAGCCTATACGCCGGCAGTCTACTGAGTATAAAAGGCTCTTTTTCAAGTGCAAACTAAATGGCACTGAATTTCTCATTGACACGGGAGCAGAAGTGAACATTCTGCCCCACAATGTCACAAAAAAATTGGGCTTGAAAATTCTTAAGTCCGACGTTAAGCTCACAGCAGCTAACGGAGCCCCTATAGACACACTAGGGCGAGCTGACACAACAATTAACATCGGCCTCGGGGACATGACCACCGAGTTTATGATCACGAAAGTTGATCTAGCGATCCTAGGTATTCCATTCCTCGAGTCTTGGGATATCGGAATACGGGTCAAACACAAGTACATTTATAAAGATAAAATAAAGTGCTATGCCGATCAAAAAATAGCTGCAGTCATGAACAAAAAGTTCACTGACGAACAAATAGCAGCTACTATCCCTCATCGTGACAATACCCCTCAACCAGAGGACGTGCAAATCACGAAGGACGAAAACATTCGCTCTATCATTGACAAATACAATGATAAAATGAGCAAAATTCAAGGTAAATGGAAAAACAACGGGGTTTACCACCGTATAACCACGGAAGGAACACCAGTACACTTCCGAGCAAGACCCATGGCGGGCGAAAAACGGGCTCAAGTCAAAAGTACTTTTGACAAAATGCTTTCAGAAGGCATAATTGCACCATCGGATTCCGAATGGGCATCCCCGTTACACTGTGTGCCAAAAAAAGACGGGTCATGGAGAATCACCGGCGACTACCGTTTCCTCAACGCGAAAACGAAGAAAGACGCCTACCCTCCTCCTCACATTCGCTCTTTCCAAGCGAATTTACATGATACGCAAATCTATTCGACAATAGATTTAAAATCAGCGTATTATCATATTCCGATGCACCCAGATGACGCTCATAAAACTGCAATTATTACACCTTTCGGTCTTTATGAGTTTAAGAAAATGAGCATGGGTTTGGCCGGAGCGGCTCAAACATGGCAAAGATACATGGACAGCATCATGCGAAAATTTGATTTCGCATTTGTATACCTAGATGACATCCTGGTGGCTTCTAAAAATTATAACGAACACATGAACCACCTCAGACAAATTTTTGACAAACTAGGGGAACACGGACTTCGAGTAGGTTTTGATAAATGCATTTTTTCAAAACCTACCGTCGATTTCCTAGGTTTCACTATCTCGAAGGAAGGGATAATTCCTAAACGAGATAAAATAGAAGCCATAGAACAATTTCCTAGGCCAGTAGACGTACGAAGTCTACGCAGATTCCTAGGTATGTGTGGTTTCTACCGAGCATGCTCAAGCAAATTCGCTCACACGGCACAACCTCTGTATGACTCCATTCAGTCAAACAAAAAAAATGACAGAACACCTATCGAATGGACATCAGAGAGAGAAAAAGCTTTCAACAGCTTAAAACAAGCAATGATCAAAGCAACATTGCATAACATTGCTCACCCACACCCTACAGCAGAGTGGAGATTAGTCTGTGACGCATCCGACACACACATCGGAGCGGCACTAGAACAGGAAATTACAGACAAACATGGCTCGAAATCTTACCAACCATTGGGATTTTTCAGTAAAGAAATTCCAGAACAATGGAAGAACAAAGCATCGTTCGACAAGGAAATGTTCGCCGTTTACCAAGCTTGCATTCACTGGCACAACGACTTGGACGGCAGATCTTTCCATATTTGTTCGGATCACAAGCCTCTACTAGGCACGATGCTTAAGAAAAATGCACATTTTTCTAAAATGAGATTAAGATGGCTAACATACATCTCTCAAATGACGAGTGACATTCGTCACATTTCCGGAGAGAGCAACGTCGTCGCCGACGCACTCTCCAGACCCTTCGATCCGGTTGAAATTCAAACAAAATCGATTTCAACCCAGACGGACGAGGGTCCACCCATAGCCGAAATTTCGAAAATTACGGCTGCAATAGAATGCAATCTTCTACTGCACATTTCAAATTCACAAATTCGTTCTCCCCCTAACGCGGAGGACAAATTGAAACTCACACGAGTTGAATTCTCTCAGGGAGAGATTTGGTGTAACCTAGACCTAGGACACCCTAGACCTTATATTCCAAACGAAATAAGGGAAGAAATAATAAGCCAAATTCACAATTTGGGGCACCCAGGTATACACTCTACAGTGTATAAAGTTAAACAAAGATATTTTTGGCACGGACTCCGTGCAGATGTCTCAAACTGGGTCCGAGCATGCGAAACTTGCCAACGAGCAAAAATCACGCGCTCCGTGAAGCTCCCTTACTCCGAATTTGAAACGGCAAACAAATTTTCACACGTACACGTTGATATTACCGGACCCTTACCTTTAGCTAAAGGAGGGAAACGTTACATTTTGATGATGGTTGATAGAGCAACGGGTTGGTTAGAGGCAGTCCCTCTTAACAACATCGAAACAACCACAATCACAAACGCCTTTATCAATATTTGGGTAGCTTCAAAGGGCGTACCTAAATACATCACAAGTGATCAAGGCACTCAATTTGAATCAGATCTGTTCAATTCCATTATGGAACGTCTCGGAGTAAAACATACTCACACGTTACCATACAAACCATCAACAAACGGAATGGTAGAACGCAGAAATAGA
This sequence comes from Adelphocoris suturalis, assembly GCA_030762985.1. Taxonomy (NCBI): domain Eukaryota; kingdom Metazoa; phylum Arthropoda; class Insecta; order Hemiptera; family Miridae; genus Adelphocoris; species Adelphocoris suturalis. Next base: position 816,176 of record JAUMHS010000014.1, on the reverse strand, counting down.
TCTTTGAAAGAGGCTCTCAAAGCACAAAACGAAAATTGGCTCGACGCGCTTCCAAAAGTTCTACTCGCCATGCGTACGGCAGTAGACCCAGCGACCGAAACTACGCCTTTCCAAAAAGTTTACGGAATTGACGTACCACTCCCAGGAGACATTTTCGTAACTTCTACGAACCTTTCGGAACCTCTTTTCTTCCGGCCTACGCATATTAAACATAATAATACGAAATATGCCGTAAACATGCCCAAAAATTTGGATACATGTACTCATGTCTATATCAGAGTGCCCACACAGCTCACCTCTCTGCAATGTCCTTACACGGGACCATTCAAAGTGGTTAAAAGAGATAAGTTTTCGGTTACAGTGCAAATTGGCGAACATACTAAAAAAGTTCCCAAACAGCAAATCAAACCAGCTTATACTCTACACTCGGAAGAAGCTGTATCACAAGGACAATCTGTGTCACAAAATCAGACAGAAAGTAAGGAGAAAACTCCCCGAAAATCCGCCAGAGGGCGCGTCCCCTCTACCAAATTCGACGAGAAGTGGGTGACTGCACTCAAAACAAGCCACGCCCATTTTTCTCGGGTAGGAGCAGTGGGAGGTATAAATATAGAACACCCCACGGCCAGAGATCATACCAATCTCAACCATGGCAGCCTCCAGTCCTACAGACATGCTGACAGAGGAAGTAGAAGAGTTCCTCCTCGCCGAGGAGAATCTACCGGCTCCGCTCGGCCCGCTCCCGCCTTCACCGACAAGGGAGGCAGAGAAAACGGACAGCGCTCCCAGAGAGGTAGTGTGGACAAGGCCCCGGCCTTTCCAGCCACCAGCTCCACCCGCCCAACCACTACCTACAGCTCCACCCGCTCACCAGCTCCCAGCGATACCACGCAAGTGGATCAGCTCGGGCGACGTGCCCGTGCCTCGGTGGGAGGAGATGAGCACTGCGGGGTGGTCGGAGCCGAGCACATCTCGAGCACCTCCGCAACAGCCCAGCCGCGGCCGCGGGCCAAACCCTCGCGGGTTTGGCTCCCGTCGGCAAAGCTCGGGCCGGCCACGGCCGCCCCGCGGCGCTCGTCGAAACCGACGAGGCCGGGGCGCACCACAGGCGCGGGACGCGAGGCCTGCACCTCCGCCTCCGCCCCAACTGGCGAGGTTCTCCTACGGAGAATTCCGGGTAGACCTCCCAGTTCTCCCCCATCGGCGTCGTCGTTGATAACACGACGTCTTGGGGGGGCCCCTGTGGTGAAATCCACCACCTCTTTTCAACAGCCCTTTTCAGGGCTACCAAAAAGAGGTAGGCACAACACAAAAATATTTATAAGACGTCGAGTTACAACTCCGTCAAACAAAATATTTCACCAGAGAGAAAATACTAAATTCTCTCTCAAAAGTGAAATATTAAAGAATAACACACAAGGCGACCTCCCCAAACATTTACTGGGCGAGAGAGATGCGACAAACATCTCGAAACAAGTCGCCTTGAATGAGAAACCTCAAACAGGAAAACTCAAGGTCGTTCAGCCACCCCCGGGGACCCCGTCACAGCGACGGACGCAGGGAAACCACCTCGAAAGACCAACTCAGCTATCATACGCACAGATACTGAGAAAACAATGTGCGAACCAATAAGATTGCACAGTCGAATTTATGAAATTAAGCGGACCAACCAGGAGGCGGCAGGAGGCGGCCACCTCCCTATAAATACCCCGCTGGGAGCCCTCCGAATTTCATTCCACTCTCCGCTCTCGACGACGACACCTCTGAAGTACGAAGAATTCTACACGCTCTACGCTGACGAACCTTCTGCATTACGAGTTCATCTCAAGAACGGCTTCCTACTGCTTTCTACAAGCTCTACCTTCTCTCCACACAGATCTCGCATTGGCATCTACGAGTCCAGTGATTATTCATCCTGCTCATTGCCCAACGTAGTTCATCTGTCAGGACGCCACCCGGTACAGCTATCGATATTCTCTTTAGCTCGTACGCCCGAGGGACGTTCCGAGCCGTGTCGCCCGGGTTTCGTAGCATTAAGCTCGTAACCGACCGCTGTGGGCACGCCGGTAAATTACTCTGCTCATCCGCTCTAATTTACCGTCTAAGGAAGCCTTTTTCAAGGCTACGAGGTAGGACCCTGACATACGAGCATTGGAAAGACGCTCTGTCAAGCGAGTCCACCTCCCAAACCCTCTATTTTTCACACATAGAGGCATCGAAACGAGCTAAAACTCGGTTATTTCGATGGAACGTCGGCCGTCCTATTTCCCCTTGCAAGGGGAGGCAGACGACGGCGAAGCCGGGCCGAGTAGCCCCCGTAGTGCTCCCTACCGGCTACACGGCGAATCCGCTGAACCCAGCGACAGCGCAAGGCGCGGTCCTCACGTCCGGACCGCCTTCTCGCCCGACGTATTCGTTCAAGAAACGTTCGATCAAGCCTCGCCTATACAAAAGATCGAGGATACCTTTCAGACTCGCTCTGAAGCCGATCATTACGATTCGACCAAGCTGTCCGAATACCCACGATATTCGACGCAGGCCTACCCGGCCGATCCGAGTGTCAAATACACTCCAAATGCACAAAAAGCGAAGGATACTTTTCAGTACCTCAACCAAGCTCAACATATTCCCCTTTCAGATATAAATCTAAGGCCGGAATATTACAAAACGGCTCAGTACCAAACTGATCGAACCCAGCACTTGCTACGCGAGCCCAGCGCTCCACGCGGCTGCGACACGAACTATTTCCCATTTCAGTCCGCCAAGCCAGTTGACCTTGGCGGATCCGCTCACATTCCTCACGGGAATGAGCCGGGGACTAACCCGCATAACCGGAATATAAATGTCCGACTTGGCCTACCTACGCCAAGTAAAACATATCTAAATCCACTACATCTACGTAGATCTCTGGTCCATAATTATTAAACGCCGCTTGTATTATATTTAGAATCGTTACTCGGAGCTTCGGACCTCACAAATGGGTTCAATCCATTACAGCAGCGGAATCTCACAATTTTACGCTTTTCAATGTAGTTGATAAACATAACAATTTATTACCAAGTCATCTTTCCAACACATAAGTGTTAGCTATACTGTATATTGATATCATTTAATTGGTCAAATTTCAAAAAATGTGCTGACAAAATCACTGAAAATGGCTAAGAATCGTTAAATTGATATTTTTTAGCATAAGATTGGTCAAATAAAGTTTATCAACTATGAAATAGAACATTCAACAATTTATGTACAAAATTTTGCTAAAAACTTGAACTTCAGTAAATTTTGTTTAAAAAAATCTATAAAATAGCAAAAAATAGCCTAAAATCCAAAATCTCTTTTTGAATAGAAGAGTATAATTTATAATACTTTTTTTTTTCATAAAATTAATAGCTAACATTTTCTTTTCACTCATAAATCTCCAATTTCTATACAACTTGAAATATACAAAAAAAAAAAGACACTTTTTCACCTATTTTTAGCTCATAGCACCCATGGGTGTGGAGCGATCGAGCTGGCGAGAAGTTAGGACCAACTAGACCCCAAGTGGAGTCTATGTGCGAAAGAACAGATTTTTTAAGTCAATTCTAAGGCCTTTTATGGCCCGGACGGCGAACGGCGGACGGACATTTCAAATTTGGATTCTACGCACCTTGAAACGTAAAGTGACAAAGTTTGAGGGGGGGTTATAAAAATTTTTTGCTATACGATCACATAGGCTTATTATTGAAAATAATAAACCAAAAATCAATCGCTGTTCGTTAGTCTCGCTAAAACTCGAGAACGGCTGGACCGATTTGGCTAATTTTGGTTTTAAATTATTTGTGGAAGTCCGGAGAAGGTTTAAAAGGTTTAAAATTTCAAATCAGTCCCATAGGGGGTGTTTTAGGGGTGGAGGGGGGAATGGGGGTATCTTTGTCATCACTGAACAAACTGGGGATTTGACTGTTGAATATGTTTGGAGTATTTCAACTTAAATCACAGGGTACTTGAAAATTTTCGAATCTAACCCATAGAAGGGGGTGTTTTAGGGAGGGGGGGGAGAGGGAGAAATGGGGTATCTTTGTCATCATCAAACGAACTGGGGATCTGAGTTTTTGAATATGTTTGGATTACTCTAATTCAAATCAAAGACTACTTTTTTCAAATTTTTGAAATCTGACCCATTGGTGAGGGGAGAGGGGTAGCGTTTTGAACGTCACTGAACCAACTGGGGATCTGAGTGGGTGAATCTATCAAAATTATTTTAACTTGGGTCACAGGCTATTTAATAATGTTCAAGTCAACCTGTGCAACGCACGGGTGAACCAGCTAGTAATGAACTAATAATGTGAAAAGAAGGCACTAGGTACATGGTAGGTATACTATTGAGTAGTAGGTACTTTTAAGCAGTAGGTACTTGACGATGCATAGACCTCTGATCAGCATCTAATTTAATATCTGAAGCTGAAATTATGAGACGACTGAAGTGATTGGCTCATTCCTACTCAGCTGACTGAGCCAAATTGTCTCCTGTTCATCCTAGGAAGTTGAGATTTGATAGGGAGACTCTCTGCAACACTAAGAGACGATTGAAAATTAGTAATATAGTGGATTAGCAGCTATCACATTTTTGACAGGGTTATCAATCTCTCTGTGAGATGATTTGGAAAGTTTTCGAGATCTTGTTTTGTTAATATTTCATTCCTTAAATTCTACCCGTTATCGTTATTGAAACTGATGCTGATGAGTCAGGACCATCTAGACCCCATATGTGCAGACTGGGAAAATTTGAAAAGAAAAGAAATGCTGTATATAATGCTGTAAAGAATGCTGCATGAGCTGGTCCGTCAAATGCTGAGGACTGATGATGAAGCATATCCTGACGGGTTGCTGGTAGCTCCCTTTCATTTACTTGGAGATTTTGATAATGCTGTCACTGGCGTGTGGTGAGAGATGCAGGTTTATTAGAACTTCTGGAGGTATATATTTTTCCTACTAAAGTTCTGGCCTTTGGGATATGGATAAACGTACATCAACCTGGGTGGGCTCATTAGATCCTATCAAAAATGACTAGAAAAACACTATTCTTATTCCAAAAGTTTTTAAGATCCTGATTGTTGCACTTGAAGGTGCTCCTGGGAACCTATTATGGTCTGTTTTTAGTCCCGGCTGAAGTACAGAGTATAGCTTGGATATGCTTAGATGGACGAGGTTCAACTGATATCAGATGCAGCATTGAAAAAATGTAAACTTATCTATCAGATTTTCTCTTTCCTGGTGAGTAATAGAAAACCCACTATTTTGTTTACCTGGAGACGGAGCCGATCCAATTTTTGTGTACAGCGGGTCAGTTGCTTGCAGATATGTTGTTAAAGCTTTTAAAATGCCAGAACTACGTTTCCCAGATGTAGTGGCCGTGAAGTTGTCCACAGGAATATTTACTGGTAATTATCACTAAGTGAATCGGCAACAAGGTATGGCTGCATTTTTGTGGGGACTTGTCTGATATTGCTTCGTGGCAGCACTAGTTGAAGGGAATGGCGAGGTGGTCCGAGCTTCCTGGATTCGGGATGTGCGGTCAAGTGCTTCGCAGACAAGGAATCCCACATACCCCCGCACGATTTTGACGTGAGGCCAGCAGATTTGCTCAAGAAAACCGTGGACACCCCTTGTGGGTTCTTGCTGGGTGTTAAGGCTCAGAGGTGTCCTCCTCACTCTCAATGGCGGTACCTACCGGAGGTCTGACAGCTGTCGACGAACTTGCTCTCTATGCAACTTGGGCACCTACGAGAACGTCGCACATTTTCTCGAAGAGTGTCCTGTGCTTGCACAGTTTCGAGTACACTTTTTGGGCGCTGAACAGCTGGATATGGAAACAATTGTGAATTTTTTTAACGACAATTTCGCAGGATTTGCCACCTAATTTTTAATAAGTTATTTCTTAACCTGCGTTGTTAGGTATATATTAAGGAGTCATTTCATTATTGTATATCTTATTCTGATTCAATTGATGTATTTAATCCAACTAGTTGTCTATATAATAAACATAATTTCTCTCTTTCTAATAGAAAACCACAGAGATGGGGCGAAGGTCGATCAACAGGACCAAGTGTGGGAAGTACATGAACCCGACGCTCAGGCGATGTAGGAGGCCAGGAAGGAGTTGAAGAATAATAGGTGGCAGAGGCAGCTGGTGCGAGTGGCAGAACTCAAAGGTGAATAAATGTGAAATTTGTCGTGAGAAATAGGTTCTAATGTAGTATTCTAAGGACTGGTTTGTTAAATCTCCCAGTAACTGATTGGATATTCTATATAAATGTATAAAAATCGATTGCTGTTCGTTAGTCTCGCTAAAACTCGAGAACAGCTGGACCGATTTGGCTAATTTTGTTCTTAAATTATTTGTGGAAGTCCAGAGAAGGTTTAAAATTTCAAATCTGCCCCATAGGGGTGTTTTAGGTGACGAGGGGGGAATGGGGTGTTTTTCGTCATCACTGAACAAACTGGGGATTTAATTGTCGAGTATGTTTGAATTCCTTCAATTCAAGTCAAAGACTACTTTTTTCAAAATTTTCAAATCTGACCCACAATGGAGTGGGAGGGGGTGGGGGAGTTAAAGCGTTTCGAACATCACTGAACGAACTGAGGATCTGAGTTGTTGAATATGTTTGGAGTATTCTAGCTCAAATCACAGGCTACTTGAAAATTTTCAAATCTAACCACTTGAAGGGGGTGTTTTATGGTGAGGAGGGGGGGGGGGGGGGGGGGAGAAATGGGGTATCTTTGTCATCATCAAACGAACTGGGGATTTGATTGTCGAATATGTTTGGATTACTCTAATTCAAATCAAAGACTACTTTTTTCAAAATTTTTGAAATTGACCACGGGGGAGGGGGGGGGGGAGCGTTTTGAACGTCACAGAACCAACTGGGGATCTGACTGGTTGAATCTATCAAAATTACTTTAACTTGGGTCACAGGCTATTTGATAATGTTCAAGTCAACCTGTGCATCGCACGGGTGAACCAGCTAGTAATGAACTAATAATGTGAAGAGAAGGCAATAGGCACATGCAGTGAGTATAGAAATAACTAGAGCGGCCTTCCCCAGTGCTGGAAGGTGAGCGGGCGTATGCGCTGCTCCCCCCAACCCTCAGGCTGAATTCACACTGCCCGCGATGCGATGCGAAGCGAAGCGAATGGAGGCCGCGAACTTCCAAGCGATGCGATGCGATGATGTGTTCACACTGCTAGCGATTACAGGCGAGCGAGTAGACCAGTCGAGTATTTGGTGTCCCGGAAAGATGTTCCCATTTAACTCTGTTAATTCCTTTTTATTAGAGTCTAGTACGTTGAGAATTAAAAGAAAGCGTAAAAGAAAGTGGGTTCATGAAGTGAATCAGCCAAGATGTGGGTTAGGTGAATATCACCATTTGTACCCTCAACTGCGAGAGGATGAAGAGCGGTTTTGGAGGTATTTCAGGATGAGCTCAAACACTTTTGACTATATTTTATCCCAGATTTCAAATGCAGTGCAGAAGCAGGACACTAATTTCAGGATGGCCATACCGGCAGAAGAAAAGAAATTCAAAACAAGATAATTTACAATGCACAACAAACTGGAGAGCGCGAAATCTATTACTCGCACGAATCGCTCGCTTCAAATCGCAACGTTCCTTGCGATTGCGAGAGGCCACTCGCACGAAATCGCTCGCAACCGCCCTCTACCGCTCGCAGTGTGAACACCCGTCGCCTCCTCCCATTTAAAAACCTTACTCGCGCGGCGTTTTGTCTTTTTCGCGCGTAATCGCATCGCTTCGCTTCGCTCAAATCGCGGGCAGTGTGAAAGCCGCCTCAGGTGCCTTACCCCGCCCTGTCAAGGGTCTTCCACTGCTCACGGCCAAATACTCTACTAGCACCCTCATAGCGTATCTCCTTTTAATCATGTACAGATGATTTATTATCATTCCAAATGGGTCTGTGAGCTCTATGAATGCAGGGTGGCAGGGGATAAGTGACGGAAAATTTGTTATGTTAGTCTGCATCAAAAATGTAGTAAAATGCCGGCAAACGCATATTTTTATCTCAATCCGTACTCGAGATATAATTTTGTTTTATTTCAAGAAAACCGTGTTTTTTCCTTTTAAACTCAAATTTCTCCACTTTGCCTCATTTAATTTTAACTTTTGACCTCATTTGCGGAATCAGCATTGAATTTTCTATAAGAATAATGTACTTGAGTTCTAAAAAGTACCATCTGAAGACCTTCACATGAGCTCAAACATTGACGATTTTGAAAAAATAAAATGTCTGAAAATCGTTAAAACTTTACTACTCTTCCAAAAAAAATCTTGAAAACTGGCAAATCTCATGAAAACTGTAACATCTAATATTCTTTCCAATGGTATAATCAATTTTACTTTTACTTTGTTATTGAGGGGAGAAAATTATGTTTTAATGTTGAAAAATGTGGGTTTTTCAATGAAATTGTTGGTTTTCTCTAAAGTTGAGCCTCTATGAACCTATGAGTATGGGGTCGGTTTCTATGTATTTTTTCATGCTGTATCGAATGGTAACATTTGCAGATCTCTCCAACTCCGTTATAATCGAATTTTACACTTAAACTCGCAAATGTTTAGTTTGTTTGTTACCTACGCTTAAATGTATGTGTGTTATGGGGTAAAACTAGTTGATTAAAGGGAAAACTCGATTATAACGTAGTTAGAGAGATCTGCAAGCGTTTCCATTCGATACAGCGAGAAGAAATACATAGAAACCGGCCCCATACTCTTCGGTTCATGGAGAGTCATCTTCCGAGAAAACCAACATTTTTAAACATAATTATTTAACAATTTTCTCCCCTAAATAACAAAGTAAAAGTAAAATTGATTATACCATTGGAAAGAGTATTAGATGATACAGTTTTCAAGAGATTTGCCAGTTTTCAAGATTTTTTTTGGAAGAGTAGTAAAGTTTTAACGATTTTCAGAAATTTTATTTTTTCAAAATCGTCAATATTTGAGCTGATGTGAAGGTCTTCGGAAGGTACTTTTTAGAATTCAAGTACAATATTCTTATAGAAAATTCAACGCTGATTCCGAAAATGAGGTCGAAAGTTGAAATTAAATGAGGCAAAGTGAAGAAATTTGAGTTTAAAATTAAAAAACACGGTATTCCTGAAAAAACTTTAAAAAATCATATCTTGAGTACGGATTGAGATAAAAATATGCGGTTGGTATTTTTTCTGGAACTGGAGGTGGAAATGGTGAGGAATCCCGCTTCAAAACCCTCCGTGGTATCTTTGAAGTGGAAGTTGATGGCTGTAAATGAGGTGGAAAAGCAGAAAATATCGTCGGAATTGCATCTTTTTTTAGATATCTTCGAAAAGGAGATGAATTATCATAATCGGATTCTTTAAAATGGTCGCCACAAACACGACTGTGATTGGTGGTGTTCCATTTTTCTCTCCTGATTGATCGGACCCATTTTTCTCTGAGTTCTGGGTCTTTAGGGAAACGGTGGAAGGAAGTCTTCCTTACCTCGCCATTGCCAACGTCCTTGGTTCTCTCACTGTTTTGGCATCCACTCACTCGGCATTTTCTCTTTGTAAAAGTAATTTGCTACTCACCAACGTACATCTATCCATTCACACACCACTTCAAACACAATCACATCGCACTAAAAATCAAAGCAACCGTACCTCAAACAAGTAGGTGCGTCAACAACAAAACATGCAACAAACTGCTGAAAGAGTGCCGAGCGAGGCGCCAGGCATCAGGAGAGGCACCAGGGAGTGGGGGAAGGTCAACACACTTGGTCTTTGCCTTAGGCCGCTCTAGTTACTTCTCTACTCACTGGGTACATGGTAGGCATACTATTTAGTAGTAGGTACTTTTAAGCAGTAGGTACTAGACGATGCATAGACCTCTGATCAGCATCGTATTTAATATCTGAAGCTGAAATTATGAGACGACTGAAATGATTGGCTCGTTCCTCTCCCGTCGTGTTCTTAGCCAATTCCTGTAATCATGATAGAAATAATTGTGTTCAATCAACTTTGCAGACGGGATCCTGAATTGGATTTATGGCGACGATCTTGGGGCTCCAGAGAAGAGAACGGGGGACGACTGCTGGAACGTCTTGAAACCAGTCAACTATCAGTCTCTTATCTCCGACGACAATCTCATCGATAGTTGTCAGGTTTGAACAATATTTTTGCTTATTTTTTTTTTCAATACAAATGTGTGCATTCGTTAATATAAGGGCAGTCATCCAAAATAGTTCATTATTCAGGTTTACCGGACGATTCATCCAATTTGTGAAATGTGTGAACACGTTACTTTTGTTTTGACTCATTCGCTTTTAGAATGACTAATAACATTTCCTAACTGACAGGATTGCCCACTTTCTCTGATTGACGGTTGAAATAAGAGCTCGGGTAGGAACCCAGGGCAGGACTTGTAATGTAATGTACTGTAATTTATTGACATATACGACGTATGTCCCACCTCGCATGTCAAGTTTGACAGAATAGGCGATAAAGTAAGAAAAACAAGGAACAAAGTAAATGAAAACTAAAGCCAGAAGGTCTCTTGCTCTCCTTGCTCAAGGACTTGCTCTCCTTGCGACATTTTCACTAACTTTTAATAATGTTTTATGCTGTTTAGCACTTCTTGTCTCGCTCTTCCCTCATCAGTTTCGCGACCTAGATATTATAAAGCAGAATGTTGTACCTATTAAAGAAGTAAAATTTTGGTACTTATCTGTATGCAAAGCTAACATCTAGAGCAGTGATGGGCAAACTTTTTAAAAGGAGGGCCAGATAAAATTTAAAAATTTACAGGCGGGCCGAAAAAAAAAACAAGTTATAGGCCTAAACCTTTTTATTGTTTAAGTTTACATCATACACATCTTATATAATAAAATGGTAAAAACTTCCAAATGATTAATCTTTAGAAGAGCATGAAGGCGTATGAGACAGATGAAACTGTGACTGAGATTCTAAAAGTTGATCATAATCTGGTAGAAACTGAGATGAGCTGATTCGCAGTAGTGAAGCTAAATTATGGTCAGTCAATCGGTTTCTAACACTGTTTTTGCGAAGCTTCATAGTAGAAAACACCTGTTCACAGATGTAAGAAGAGGAATACATCGAAATTATCTTCTGAGCGTGAGATTTCAGGTTTGGAAAAGTTGTTTTTGACAGGGCCTTGTAGAACTCAATCTTCGAAACATTGAGAAATAGTTGTTTCAATTCAGTGTTACATTGCAACTCAATTAGTTCGAGCTGCAGTTCTGGTTTAACTGATTCACAATCCAAATTAAATGGCATGCTAAAAATCTCCAGGTCCTGTTCGATAACTTTGAAGTCTTGGAATCTTCGTTCATATTCTTCATGAAGGCATTTTACGTTTTTCTCATAGCTCTTAACTTTGTCTTCTGTAACTGCAATGGATTTTAACCTTGGAAAATGAGTGAAGTCTTTCTTGAGTAGTTGTTTGGAAAATAGATTTAACTGCAGTTTGAAACCCCTGATATGACCCCAAGTTAGATGCGATAATACCATACCTAAGGCTCCCGTTAACTATTATAGCTGCACAAAAAAAAATTATCACTTCCTAAGTGCAGTTGATTTTAGGGGTTAATCAAAATCGTGTCGCGGGCCAGATCAGACTAGCCCGAGGGCCGCACTTGGCCCGCGGGCCGTACTTTGCCCATGACTGATCTAGAGGGTGAAAAAAAATCTTTCTCCAACATGATCCATTTGTCCAATTACGGCCATATTCAAAGACTATTTTGGCTCAAGATTTTTACTTGTGAATTTAATTGTGATTGGTACTGCAAATGCTGAAGTTTGAATTGCTTTGTTAATTACTCCAAAAAAATCTGTGACTGCATAGTGGAACAATAAATTATGATCGGATGCCTATAGATTTCAACATAATCAGCTGTTCAAAACATCTGTATATCAGGTTCTGTTCCTATTATTCCCATTTGATTATTGTACCGGTACTTATGTATTATACCGACCACACCAAAGTATCGATATGAAAGTATCGATTTCTGTTCACTCCTAATCGTGATAACAAGAAATATAGATCAGAATGAAGTGTATAGTTTGGTGGTCTGGATGCTCGCAAGCTCGCATCTCAAAAATACATAACATCAAGTAGTCCATCCCTTAGTAAAAATGCAGATTAGTGGACATGTAGATCAGAATGAAGTATATAGTTTGGTGGTCTGGATGCTCGCATCTCAAAAATACATAACATCAAGTATTCAATCCCTAACTAACCCTATTGTAGAAATGAAAAAACACTGGAAACAGTAGAACATTCTGATCTACATGTCCACTAATCTGCATTTTTACTAAGGGATGGACTACTTGATGTTATGAATTTTTGAGATGCGAGCTTGCGAGCATCCAGACCACCAAACTATACACTTCATTCTGATCTATTCTATTCTTCATTCTGTTATCACGATTAGGAGTGAACAGAAATTGATACTTTCATATCGATACTTTGGTGTGGTCGGTATAATACATAAGTACCATTGTACCTTCCACAAAGGCGTCAGACGGTCGATTTGCCTTACTTACTTGGGCTGCAATTGCTCCTGTTTACATTCTTTAAAGAGGATTTTACAAGTTTGAGCCCAAATTTGGCTCTTCTGGAAATATCTGGATGATAAATTTTAGTTGCAAATGTTACCCAGTTACAAGATCCATAAATTCAGTTTTGTACCTACATACTACTTTGCTAAAATTGGATTTTATTTGCTTGAAAACAAGGAATTTGGTTATAGCAAAGCGAAATTGGTTGTAGGTATATGGCCGCTCCTTTCATGCGTTTCGTGTTTATTGGGCTAACCTTCGCCGCTCAATGATTGGGTAATGGAAGGCTTTAGGGCGAAATCTTTGTTGGCTCTTACGTTCGTTTCGATCTGTGTACATATAGATTGTTAAGTCTATAAATCTTTATGGCTCCGGGAATGGTAGCTGGTGTTTGATTGTTCAAAAATAATTTCACAATATATTTACGGACGGTTTCTCGGAAAACAGAAAGACCGTGGGGTACGATGTAAAGAAAAATCGTAACTACTCCAACTGGAGAAGGCCATAAGAACTACGTCGTTATTGCTTTTTTTTTGTCATATCAACAGATTCGAGTATCCTACCTATGAATATTATGTATTTCCCTGTTTGTTGCGCCACTAGGTATTCCTTGTTACAATGAACTTTGTGGATCGAATTAATTCACTCAAAGTAGATGAGTACCAAAAGGTACTAAAGCCATAGGAATCTACGTCCGAAAAGCTGATTTAAGCAAAACACGATTGTCTGGTTTTTGGTGAACATTTTATTCCGGATGTTGAGAATTTTAATTTCCTCCTTAAATTTAAAATTTTAATTTTCCTCCATTGCATACCTTGTTACGTACTTACATTCTTGTTACTTTGAAAACTATTTAATAAAACAACCTACATGTATAATTTATGTATTGCAATTGACTTAAGAATGTTGGAATATTGGATGTAATACGCTTCGGGTTATAAGTTTCCATAGTGCCCTAGAAATAGTAGGATATTAATTTAGTCCTTTTTTTAATCTGATTTTCGTTTTTGTTATGTACTTAAGTGTCTCGAAGGGGTATATAGTACTTCCCTCTAGAGGCAGACTTTCAATTAAACACATTGATGTAGTTTAGGGTATTGTTTAGAAACGGTTGCTGTTAGAAAAATTAGGCGGTTTTCCAACCTGATCCTCATGTTCTATATTCGTTATTGTATTCACTACATAGGTACCTTTTAGCGAATTTTTGAAGAAAATTAAGCTATTGCTCTCGCCTCAAAATTTGTAGAATGTGAATTTTTGAAAAAATTGTATACAGAAATCCGTTTCAGGCTATTCTGAATCATATTCTGAAGTTTAACTCATTTTTAGCGAATTTTTGAAGAAAATTAAGCTATTGCTCTCGCCTCAAAATTTGTAGAATGTGAATTTTTGAAAAAAACTTATGCAGAAATCCGTTTCAGGCTATTCTGAATCATATTCTGAAGTTTAACGCATTTTTTTATGTATGTATATATGTATGTATGTATGTGTCATTCCAGACGGTAACTGTC